>JBBMOC010000021.1:4189566-4289566 GCA_037975185.1 Centropyge bicolor | reverse complement strand
CTTGCGTGCAAACATACACACACACACACACACACACTCTGAGAAACACATTTAAAAACACATTTTCCCTTCTCTCAAACACACCCTGTCTTCCCAACACACACACACACACTTACTCATTCTCTCAACCACACACAAACTCACAGAACCACACACACTCACTCAATACTACACACACACACACACACACACACACACACACACACTCCTGTTCTCTTTGTCACACACTCCTTACACACTGTGCTCCCCCTCCCTCTCCCCATCTCTCTCTCACTCACACACACACTCAGTGTCTGTCTCTGTCACGCACACTCTCTCCCCCTCCCATCCCTCACACACACACTCCCTCCTCCTTCCTCTGCTCTAGCACACACACATATGCAGACACACTCACACATACACACCACCCCTCTCCACACACACCACTCCCCCTCCCTCCCTCCCTCTCTCTCTCACTCACACACACACACACACACACACACACACACACACACACACACACACACATACACACACACACACAGAGCTGCTCCTTTCTCTCTCACGCTCTCTCCCCCTCCCTGTGTGTGTGTGTGCCTTTCTCTCCCACTCTCACACAACCACACACACATGCGCGCGCACACTACACACAGACGCGAGCGCGCACTCACAGAGGCAGACACACACACACACACACACACGCAGGGAAGCTCTGACAGTATATTAATTCCAAAATTTTTATAACTTTGTAAAATTGAACAGTTGAATTCTGAGTTATGCTCCTGAAAACTTTTGTCATTTACAGTTTAAGACACAACACATTAACACATCAACGGATTTCAATTTAAAAAGTAACACAGTCAAGGCACATGACATGTTTCTGTTGTTACAGACGGTGTGTGTGTGTCATGGTTTTCATCCTGTCACTCAAAAACAGGCTTTGAATGGGTGAATTCAGTGTCACACACACGCGCGCGCGCGCACATGGACACAAACGCAAACTTGTGCACGCGCGCGCACACCTCCCCGGAGCTGCTTTGTAAGGTGGAATTAACGTTTCTTAAAAAAAACAGCCAGAATGAGACCAACGAGCGACTTTCTCGCGTCATTTCTGTCAACTTGACGCGCGCTTGTTGACAAACTTGACAAATAACGTCTGTTTACAACTTTAGCTCCATCAAATAAACACACACATACAGATGCGTGCACACACCCACCCGAGTCTCTCTGTCATTGGGGAGCAAAACACAATCATGAAACTGTTGTTCACTAGTCTACATGTCGTGGTGAATTCACTCCCTCACCCCCGCAGTGGCGGTGCCGGTTTCACGCCTTCTCCGTCGCTGTCCAGGCTGTGTGTCTCCCGGTAGTCGAAGAGCGAGCGTACGGAATCCGCCATGTTCACCCAGCGATCGGTGCTCATCCGCCGCCGCAGCGCTCAGCTTCTCTCGCTCTTCTCTCCGGCGCTCAACTGGCGCACACCAAGGTTATTCCAGCCGCTCCCACCGCGGCCGAGTGGAGGGGTGCGCGGCAGACGGCAGGACACAAAACACCCCGTTAGTGTCGGCTACCGTCCCCTTTTAGTGAGCTAATCCAGGACAAAGCGTGATAGTGAACCAATATGTGTGATTAGCCGCAATGCTAGGAGTGAAGACCGAGTTGTGGGACACTTTTAATAAACGATTTGTTTTGGCCACCCCTCCGCAGGAATGGACGAGCCCAGCAAGCAGCTGAAAAAAAGTAGAGCGTTTCTAAGAAGAGTGATTAACTCGCAAACTGAGAGAAGAAATTATAAAAATAAAGTAGTGGAGGAGGGAAAAAATGTTCAATCAAGTTTGTCTTTCACACAGAACAACAATAAAACATGCTGGGAGACATTTTTTTAATGTAAGTTACTGACACATAGACACACCTTGTTTTATCAACAGGTTAAAGCAGCCCCTTATCCACAAACTGTGACAATAGGCCACATGATTCATTGATACACTGAGTAAACTACGGCTTCTGTTGTTTCTTCTCTATCTTGTACTTCAAAATAACCTAATTCACTGAGGCAATATAAATATGCAACTGTGACAGGACTGACTAACCTGTATTGGAAAACATATCTCTTGGCACAGATCTCCCAATTAACACTAGGATGCATTCAAATTGAATTTTTGCTACAATGTGATAATATAATGTGATCAGTATGATCTCAATTAGCCTGCAGTAGACTTAAAACAATTATGCATTAGTGATAATGGCTGTAACCCCTCCTTCAATAAATGTCACCTGTCAAAATATCTCATATGTTTGTCTGGAAAAAAATACTTCAGGATGATATTAACAAACTCACATTTTACTTGATGAGTATGAAAGTCAGTTCAAGGTGACACATGGCGTCAAGGCGTCATTGCCATGTTACCTACATTTGCTCACTGCATGCATTGCACATGAGCTGTATCATTTATTATTAACTATTATTCACAGATCTAATTAAAATTTTGTTTACTTTCCTTCATAACAATGTTTAGAACAATCTCAGTGTTAGCTTTGGTTATGAGAAATCACCACCTGCAGCCTGCACCCTGTGTTTTCCTGCAGGGCAATCGTTCAGTCATTTAAACTTTAAAAATCAAGATATATCTGCTTTTTGAACATGATTAACAATGGCATCCATCTACACCCTACTGAAAACCAAGTGATTTTAGTATTGATGTTGGCAGTTAGCATCAATTTGTCTAGTGGGAATATACTACACACAATCAGTATATGCTATATAATTAAAACACAAGTCACACTGTATTGATAAGGTAAGAAAATTTTCACAAATGGCTGATTAATTTGTCATGCAACACAGAGTCTCAAAAGGTGATGAGGTTTTTTAAAAAGTGTTGCTTAATGAATAGGGTATGTGCCCAAAACATAAACTGATTTTAAGAACAACACTTGTGCTCATATGTGGCATACATTACATTGTGTTTCAGGGGTTTGCTAATGCAAGGCTATGCACAAGGGAAAGCAGTCACACTGATTAGCCACTTCCTTTACCTCTACTTTATACACATTGCATGATGCAAGACCTTGATTTCTGGTATAAGATGTAAAGATGAAAACAGTAATTCACAATGTGATATAAAGGCAATTCTCTTTTGCGCAATAGTGTTAGTAAATCATATGATGCATTATGATACCTTTGTAACTGAAGAGGGAAGCCTATATTTTAATGAAACTATATATCATGAAGCCATATACAACTATTTCCACTGTCATTGAATCCTTCTAATTTCATGGAACTTCATAGAGAACTCAAATGAATCAACAAGTGTACAGCCTTGTTTTAACACATACTACACACACACAGCAACATGTTAACATGCTCTGTCATACTAATGTAAAATCTTAAACTAAAGGATTCAGAGAGAAGAGGAAGATCAGAATTACATTGTTTGAGTATCCGCTTCCTGTTAACCAAAATCTATTATTTTATTGAAAATCTGCTTGAGAAAATAATAAAATATTCTTCAACATCCACAGTCCAGATAGCAAACAGGAACGCTCTGCTCCAATGAAATATTGAAAAGAATGTGTGTTGATATATTGTCATATTATTTGTCCGTGGCCCATTAGGGTGTTGTTTATCCCAGTTATCAAGCTTTTCACATTGCTTTGAGCAGTAATTAGGCTATGGTTGTTAGTGTTATTAGCCTATTGCATAAAAGTGCCCCACAGTTAAAAATGTCTGCCAAAACGATACAGTGTTCCACTGAAAGCAATCAATATGAAAACTATCTAAACAAAGAAAAGTGAGAAAGGTGGTTTTATTTGATGTGTTTTATTTACTTGGAACACAAATATAATGAATATGATTTGCTGAGTTTCTTCAGACATTTTGCCTCCAACTTCACAGCCTTCAAAACTGCTGTAACAATGGGAAGAAAAATCCCATTGAAAATGACATGAATTAACTCTCTCATAATCAATGTCATCATGTGGGGAGCAAGCTGAACAGATATTTTAGACTGGTGGCTCCGTTTTTAATGAAACTGCCAGTTTGCTCTCAATAATAAATCTAAAGCCATAATATGGTAACCACAACCAACTGGACACATACAAGTATTACAAGTATATACATTGTGTCTGTTGGTAAGTACATCATCCATCAATGCTCTGAAGGCCCATTAACAATGTATAAGGAAATAAGCTTCAAAGGAGGAAAGAAGACAACATCTACAGATGTTACATACTGAGATAATATAAACTATGTTTTGTCTTGTCTTACTTAAGTTTTCATTACATTCCCTGTATTCTGATTCTGAGCTGCAAAAATCCCCAGCCTGTAATTTTACTGGTTAAATTTGTAGTCTGATGCCATGTGGGTTTGAGTTTGGGTCATGCATGAAGTAGAAGTCATGCAATTGAAATCAAGCGAAGTGCAGATAAGTCAAATTTGGGTTAACCTTCTTTAACAAACTACTGACACTAAAGTTACTGTATTTGACTAATTTGGTCTAAAAGTTGTCCAACCACTAAGCTAAGTCACAGTTACAAACTCCTACTGTAATGGCACTTAACAGTAAGTTCATCATGGTTTTTGGAGATACACTGTCATGCATCATGTTTGTCAGGATTAAATTTTTTCAGTGACACTAAGCAAAGGTCAGGGGGTCACTGAGCATCATCATTTGGGCACCAATAACATCTATTGAAAACTTTATTACAATCTGGAAGGTTTGCTCTGGATTAAAGACAGACAGTTGACCCCAGTTGACCCCAGTTGAAATGCTGGCCAGCGTTAACAGCGACAGGTGTAGGGCTTCTTTTTTTTTAAAAAAGTCAAGTTTAAAGTAGTCCAGAGATGTAGTATCTCAAAGGTTTTGGCAGTGCCACTGATACTGGGTAATGAGTATCATTTGTACCTGTTCGACATCCAAAGTTCCTATTACCTGAGTTTTGGTACAATACCAGTATGATGCAATTTTCAGTACCTGAGTTTGAGGCACAAAAATTTGTTATTTAGTCATTTATGAAAATAGGTCAAACGTCCTAACCAATGAGTGTTTGGCAAAGTCTTGATCATGCTTGCTTTAAACATAGGTCAGGATAGATCGTATTAAAAGTATAAAGCAAGTAAACAAGACTAAGAATCTGACTAAGAATTCCAAGCTGTCTTTCAACGCTTTATACTTTTCAATATATTTCAATTTGAACTCAAAAAATTTACAAATTCAATATGCATCCCTATTTGACAATTTGTAAGTTACCAGACACAGCCAGACATCACATTTCAGGAACAGCTTTTGCTGCTAGATACATTATTAGGTCTTATAACAAACACTCAAGAATCTGTTCAACCTTGTCAGATATACAAAATACAATTTACGATTTCCCCAGACTCCCCCTATCAACACCTACTAAAACTGGTCACCTTAGACATAAAGCTATGCACCTATGCCTATTTCTTGTCCCATATATACTCACAAAAAATGTTGGTAGATAGAAATTTGGAGAATTTTCCAGATGTTAAACCAAAAGCTTAAATGACAGTCCAGAAAATGGCTTTTTCCAGCCAGGAAAATTCATGTCAATGTGAATTATCAAAGAATCTTCCTGTCTCATTTTATAACATAAAAATAAAACTGTAGGCTAGGAAGCAGCAAATAGCAGCCCAGGGGCCAAATCTGGCACTCCACCGAATATTTTTGACCCCCTCTCTCAATGAAAAATGATATTTTACTGGTGGTCCTTGTAGACCACCAAAGCGGGAAGAGTTATTTCAGGTATCCAGTGTTCCAGAAAAGAAAGTCTTGTTCATTTTGTGCATAGACAAATGTAAGTGACTGACAGTTAGAGCTCTTCCAAGCCTTGGATGGACATGAAACTCTCGTGAATTATCACATCACTATCAGCTCCTGCAGATTTAGAGTCACACACCACATCTATAGCTTTATTCATTTATCTATTTATACAAGAAAAGAATATCAATAAAATAAATCAGAAATATGCCATTACAGTGATACATAAAGTGGTTCCCACTTTTCAGCTGTTTAGGGCCTCATTCAAACTTGTAGGTACTTACACATGCAGTTTCAGAAATGTATTGTAGCTATAACAGTGGAAATACAAAATTACACCAAACATTATATGACTTTACTCTCTAATAATCAATATTATCTTGTCTGGAGCACACTTGTTCTGTGCCATGTGCTGGACTGTTTAATAGGTCAGACTAGACAGACGATGCTAAAATTAGGTGCAATAAAATTATCAAATGAATAACAGATTAATGATCAAACCAATTCCAATATAACTTCTAATCCTTCAGTATTATAAAAATCAAGCAGATATGCATCTAACGAACACAATTGACAGATCTACAGTTCTATTGCAAAGAATATTATGATGCTATAAGGGTTATCTCAGGTTCGGCTTCAGACTTTTTTAACAGTGAGCCCTGCATTACAAACTGAAGATGTGGAGACTGAAGGAAATGAAAGACATGAAAGACATGCTTGAGTTGCATTATGAAATCTATAAGATCCGTATACATACATATATTTGGAGCTTGACCTATAAACTGTTTCCGTGCCATGTCATCAGTGAGATGCACATATATGTGGGGGGTAGAAAACAAACCAGAATTACTGAGTAGATTATGAGAGAGAGAGCTCAGCATGTTAAACTGCTGTTGTGTTTAAACTGCATGAATCACAAAAGTAATGGGTGGAAAATGTTCATTAACCCAAGAAAGATACCTCCCTGTTAGCTCAGAGTGCAGAATCAGCCATTAGCTGCAGAGATCTGGTCAGAGCCCTGGGTTTTATAGGTGGTGGATAGAAGAGAGGCTTGTTTTAAGGTAAGACAGCTCACACTGCTACCAACATTTGTCAGGCTCTGTGATCAATGCCTTGATGATCAGTCTGACATTAGTTTCAGCGTGCGGCTCGGTGACAGCGGCAGAAACTGATGGCTCTGGATGGAAAATACATTATGTTCTTCATGTCCAATCAAACAGGTGTGCAGCCTGTTCTCTGATCTCCTGTGGCTGATAAATAACACTTATTAACTTGTGTATTGATGTATGATTCTTATGAATGAAGCCGTGCCTTCGTGCACTGCAGTCATGTTTTTGTGTAGTTAGCTTTTGCACTCATGTAAGACGTTTAATGTCTAATCTAATGTCTGGTATGAGAAAACAGCAGAATTCCATGTGTCTGGTTACAGCATGACAGCTGACAAATGAAGTTCTAGCAAAAATTCAGCTAGAAAGACTATTCTGTCGAATGCTCTGGCCTGTAGTTCATTTCTCATACCATCATGCCATTCACTCCTGTCACATATGCTAACTCAGAATTCCTTGCTGTCATCATTGGATCGTCTGTCTGTCAATTGAGATATCAGCTGCTCTAATCAGCTGGTCACATCTATCCAATAGCACAGCAACACACCTGCACTGTAGGCCTATCATATTGCAGCTGTCTTTTTAAACATGACCTCTCTTTGCCTGTAGTACAGTCATGTGGCCAATGCACCTTCCCATCACTGCCTAGTCTTCGCAGATTCATCAGCTTCATCATCACTCTCAGCCCTCCATGAGGGCTTTATCTTGCTGCTGCTCAGACGCCCCTCGATTACAAAATCTCCCTGTAGAAGCAGCAAAGACTTTCTGTCAAGACTTAATTATCACATATCATCTATTATAATAAACAATTATCTTTACATCATTCACTTGTCCCTTTCAACTGAAATGTCAGAGCGTGGTTTAAAAAAGAAATTTAGAATTCGCTTTTAAAAAGTATGTTTACTGGTTTCAAGCAAGTCACTCTAGTTCTAAATAATGAAAAAGCCCATTTATAAGCTATGATGACATTGTGGTGATGGGTTTTCTACCAGCTCACTGCAGGCACATCCTTGGTAGTTTGTGAACTGGAAAGTCAGGGTATCTCCTTCAAGGATAAGATGCACATTTCTCTCACGTACTGGACCTAGTTTGACAGCTTATCGATGACTAATATCCGATCACGCTACATCTGTCAACTACATTATAATACCATGTGTATTAGCTGGGCCATGGCTTGCACTAAAGGTAACATCAGCCAAATAGTTCTTTTATTTTGGAGCAAATTAAATAATGTATAATTCAAGCAACCCAGAGAATTTAAAACATACAGGCCAGCTGTGTCTCCAGTGCACCTGTTAACCAGCGCTGAGCAAAGCTGAGAAAACTGCCCCTTGGCTGAACCTGATTCCGACCCCTGCTGTAGGCTCGCTGCAGATTTTTCACCACTTCCTTTACTTTCTAATAAACACAATTTAAATGGGATTTACAGATTATGATGAAGATCCAGAACTATTGGAATATGGAACCACTTGACAAATATTGAAGTCCGAGTCCTGATACATACAGGAGGATGTACCAGTCATCTCGAAGCTGAGAAGTGATGCTCAGCTGAGATAAGACGAAGAGAAGAAGGATGTGAGAGAGAATGTATGGAGATCTGGGAGCTGCTGAATGAGTTTGGTTTAATTGTAATTCTGCTCTGTTTGCGTGTGCACACTATCATGAACACTTCATCACCCGCACCAATACCCCCAATATGTGTGTGTCTTCACAAACACACACAGACACACACATATGCATTCACGTTCACACACAGCTACACAATCCTTACTGGAGACAAACATTCACATGCACGTGCAAGCAGTGCACATGTACAGCAACACACAATTATACAGTCCTCACAAACTACACACAGATACACACACAATAAAGGACACACACCCTCTTCCACAGCACACACACACTCACGCACACAGACTCACACACTGCATTCATTTCCCTTTCATTCAGCACAGGCACATATTGTGCTGCTGTAACACACACACACACACACACACACACACACACACACACACACACACACACACACACACTCACACTCACACACTCACACACACACACACACACCATTTGCAGAGCTTGCTTCTAGCTCTCCCCGTACACACACCCCTCCCCCTCTATCTCTGTCAGACACACACACACACACACACACGCACACACACACACACACACACACACACACAAGCATACACACACATACAGTCACACAAACACAAGTACATGCACATTCCCTCCTACGCAGGCGCGCTCACACACACGCACACACACACACTCCCTCTTTCCTTTCACACACACATACACACACACACACACACACGCACACATCTCTCTTGCGCACCCCTCCCCCACTCTTTCTCACACACACATACACACACGTACATGTCCTCTCTCTCTTCCTTGCTTGCTCATTCACTCTCTCACTAACACACACACACACTCACACACACATATGCACACAAATACACACACATTCCCTCTCTTGCTCTGCTTCTCTCACTCACTCACTCGCTCACACACACACATACACACAGACACAGGAACACACACACACACAGAGGAACACACACGCCTGCACACACATTCACAGGCACACACACACACACACACACACACACACACACTCACACACACTCACACACACCCATACACACATTCTGTCTCCTGCTTGCTCTTGCTCCCCTCCCTCTCTCTGTCTCTGTCTGTCTGTCTGTCTGTCTCTCTCTCTCTCACACACACACACACACACTCTTTCCTGCCCTCTCTCCCCTTCTCTTTTTTCATCTCTCTGTCTCTCTCAGACACACATACACCCACATGCACACGAATGCGCAAGCACACACGGACACATGCGCACAAGCACACACAGAGACACACAAACACACAGAGACACACACCCATTTTCTCTCTCTGTCTCTGTCTCTCTCTCCCTGTAACACACACACATATTTTCTCTCTTGCTTGCTCGACACACACTCTCTCTCTCTCCCTCACACACACACACACACAAACAAACACACACACGCACACACACCTCCCCCCTCTTCCACAGGCATCCTGGCTGCCACTCCTTCCCTAACAACCACACACACAAACGAAAAGATGCACACATGCATTCACATATGCATAAACACATATAAACAAACACACACACATGCACAAACACACACAGACACACACACCCTGTTAAACATACACCCCACCCCTTTTGCTCAAACACACATCCTGTCTTTTCTTACAGTTAAACATGAACACACACACACACACACACACACACACACACACACACACACACACAATCTCACTCCTAATATTCAAACTCAAAATGTGAAATAACACACATTTTCCCTCACATAATTTTTTCTCGAACCAACATCCTCCAATCTTTCAAACTCACTTCTCATCATCAACATTTGTGAGTCAATCTGTTTTGAAGTCACACAGACACAAGAGACAATGCAAGTTATAGCCAAGATCAATTTATTTCAACCCACTCACACACCATCAGAAATCCAGTCAATGTTCAATAAGTTTTTACAACATGGCAAAGTTTCAGACAAACGTAAAGACTGCACATTGCTCATGTCATATTCACAACGCATCAACCGATGCTCTCGCCATGATCTAAAATATCTTTCATATTCTTTGTAAGTTTTTGAAACCTAATTGTTTTGTCCTTGAATGAAAAAAGAGAAAGGCTGTAGCTGTAAAGTGTAGAGTAGAAAATGTGTGTCCTGGTCGTCATATTGGCCCTGTATTATATTCAAAATGTCTTTCAAAATAAAACTAGTTAGTGCTGGTCTCTGCTTAAGTGACTTTAAGTCCCTTTTAGATATAAAATACTATTGAAAATGTAATTATGTGTAAAGTCTCTGCAATTTTATATGTTGGAATGAGAATTGAATGAGTTGTTTACAAGGCAACTTTTCTGTAACATTTTCTTCTTCGCGGCTCAAGTTTAAATAAAGGCAGCTGCTAGTAAAGGCGAAGTCAAGATTACAGTGTTCCTACAGATGAGAGTTTTTGAGAGTAGTGTGCAAACCGATCAGGACAGGGCAGGAACAATGCTGCACTTTGACACAGAGGACATTTTGAAGCAGCAGATTTGAATCAGTAGAGACTCCTATAACTTTTGTAAACAGCCTCTCCACACCGATAATAACCTAACAAGACAGTGTAGCAGCAGGTTGCAGTAAACTGTCTCTCACTTGTAAAGCCCAAGCAATTAGTTGAATAATCGGTCTGCAGAAAATTATTGATAAAATTATTCCAGGTTCTAAAATATGGACATTTCTTGTGTTTCTTGTCTTGACATTAAATTATAGTAAACTGAATATCTTTGCATTTTGGTTGATTTGCTGGACAAAAAAGCAATTGCAATATCAACATGGATTCTGGGAAATTGTGATTTCTTTGTTTTTCATTTTTGTATTTTTCACAATTTTTTGTAAACAAAGCAATCAATCAATCAATCATGAAAGTAGCCTAATAAATGATTGCAAAAATATTTATTAATTGCAGCTCTTCTACAACATAGGTTGCCTATAGTCTGGTATCCCAGATGCCAAACATAAAGCAAGCATTGCTCCATATACATCCTTTCATGTGTGACCAAAGTCATGTTTGAATGTCAGTGCTTCAAACAGATAGAAGATCCTACTGACGTTAAAGAGTCTGTGTCCGAAAGGGGCTTCACTTGAAAATCTCAGCAGAAGATGGTTTTCATTCCAACAACAGATTTGAGAGACCAAGGAGACCTTTGGACTACAGTGATGTAGTGAAATACAAAACAAATATGTCACCCCAAAGATTAAATCTAGCCTTGGTGTCTGGTCTCTTGTGTTAACATTTTATTGAGGATCAAAAGTGGATCCAGCAAGACAGTCACAGATAAAGCCACATTTGCAGGACAGGGATTATTGCTGCTTGACCATAAGGTCTAAAGATAAAGACAATCCTCAGGGCTAAAAGGTTTAATCATACATTTTATGATAAAGCTGTTTCAAGATGCAATATGTAAGAATTTGCCACTTGTCCAATTTTACTCCAAACAAAAGGGGGCAGCAACTGATGCAAACTAGTGTAAATATGTGGGGGTGGGGGGTGGGGCTGGGGGGTTGTCAGTTCCCAATGTGCTCTGAGCCAAACCAGGCAAGAGAACCACCTTGATGCTGTCAGACTGAGAGTAGACTGGATGCAACAGTGACTCACTATTGCCTCTTGTGGTACAAAGTGGTATTACGAGACAGGATGGGCCAGCTGGTTTGCATACTAACTTTAGCAGATACAGTATCTCTGCAGCACAGAATAGTCAAAACTGTTATTTCTTCACGTTCTGTTGGTAATTTCACTTAATTGTTGAATGTTTCAAATTAAAATTCTTACATATTGCTCCTTTAATCATACAGCCTTTACAATGTGAAAATCCCACCACTGTTCTGGCAGCTCTAATGAGTGTGGCAGCTTCCTACAGTATAGACAGATGCAATGGAAACCTAATCCTCTCTTTGTGCTTTGAGCCATTTGTCTACAGCTAGACTGCACCAGAGGTCAAAAGAGAGGCACCTCATGGTGTAACAAACTACACTCGTGAAGAAGACAAACACAGTAAAAGTGTAACAGAAATGTGTTGGGGAAATAATCAATCAATAGCACATACACAAACATAACATTTTCTTTGTCAGGAATGTAACCACAGCGCTGTGCTTCCTGTAATCTGCAGGAAGAGGACAGACTACAGACGGCCACATGAGTCTTGGGAGGTCAATCCATGATTGACAGATGATATGTGTGACAAATACAGAAGAACGGAGGGCTATAATATGAAGCCATTGGAACCTGTAACTACTCAGTTGTCCCATAAAGCTAACATACAGGCTCTGCGGCTGCATTCAGACCAACAATAGCACTGCACCAAAGATATGCAGCCTCATTCATTTCAGTGAGACCGATGCATTGGCCCAGTGGCCTCGGTGCTGGTGGATTACTTTGCAGTAAGTACAACGTAACTATTTACCTTGAAAGGACAATAAAATAAGTGCCACTATGAAAGTTCCACAGTAAAATGCTTCCACATACTCAGTAATATTTTGTTGTCTGATCAGTCTCTGAACTCACTCCTCACTTGCTGGTTCATACCTCATCTTTCTGTTGCACCTGCAGCAACGTATGTGTATTTTTTAACCTAGAATTATTGTGGTCAAATTTGGCCTCTAGTGACCACCCCTGGTCTGCAGCCAATCAGACCCGTGAATCAACGGACTCAAAACAGAGAAAGCTGGAAAAGATGAATGCACTGTGTGGACCTGCAGATAGCCAATCATCAGAGCAGATGAAAAAGGGCATGAGGAACGATAATACATCCTCAATCCATGTCCAGAAAAACAAATGCAACATGTAAAATTGCTGCATGCCAAAAGCATTATTAGATTTTTAGGATGTATTTGTGCTGTATGATGTGTTTTCACTCATTTAATGCACAACAGATGATGTGACCTTTTTGCACATGTACAGTAGCTCTTACTTTCTTAGGGCTTCATCCTTGAAATTCACGATTGCAGATCGTTTGCAATCGTTTGCAAATGCATTCACGATGTCTTCCAGTAATGTTCAGTTTTCAGAAGCCTGAAAACATTTTTGGAGTACCCTGTATCACTCACATCTCCCACAGTTTATACTCCCAGTGCACCTACCAACAGTTTATCAACCTACAAATACTAAACACAGCATGCGACAAGGAAAATGTGAACAAAGCAAAATCTGAAACCTGTGAATGAAACAAAGTGATGTGAGTTAAACTGTAAAATGCCCAAATGGTCCCTTTGATCTTAAAATTGAAACACTGCAATGGTTTACTTGTTTTTCCTTAAAAAAAAAATTCTTAATATATATTTACTTCCAATATGCCACTTTCTGTCTTTTGCTCCATATTATCATGGATCTCATTGGTTATTTAGGCAACACATCTAAGTGTAGAATTCAATCTCATTTCCAGCATCTTCTTTATTTCTTCTTTTCTTCCAAAGCTTCATGCATCATTAAATACAATCTGAGTCTGTGGCTGTATTTAATTAGTAACACAGTCCAGTTTCGACTGACAGAGTTACATCTACTACAGGTTAACTAATTGACTATCTGTTGATTACTGTCCCATTACTGCCAAGTGTACAGATAACGGATCACTTGACTGACGGAAATCCTGACCTGTGATGTAGAACGTACTTTTTGTGTCAATCTTGTGGGGCTTTTTTGTCTGACCGGGTGATAAAAAAAAATATAAAATTCTTTAAGTTAAAACTATGAAGTAAAAATACAGTTTTCTGTTATTTTAAAAAGTAAAAATCAGTATCACAAATAAATGAATGTAGACTAAGAAACATTTTCTTTTATCACAAGTATGCAGACTTCTATTTACATTATAATTCCACTGCACTGCCTGCTTATGTGCCCATTTTCTATGCCCATCAGTTTGCCTCCCGAAACCTGTTACATGGTTTTACATAATAATAAAGTGCCCTAAAAACATAACAAAACTGTAAGAACACAGGACAATTTGACATAAACATTACTGAGGAAAATCAAGAAAGAATACATCTATGTAATAGCACCATAAAAGCACTAGAGGGTGCCGTTACACAGATTTCCCCCCCCTCTTCATGCACTGAACATCCCCAGATAATAATCTATGTGGAATGATTTATAGCCACAGCATTCAAAACTACACATATCAGAGCTACAGTCTGGTGATGGCATGAATTCAAATGGCTTCATTTTCATCAGAATGTGCCCCTCGCTGATTGTTTCCTCCATCAGCTGCAGTAGATTCTGGCAGTATATCTTAAATAATAACTCTGGCTGTATCAAAAGGGTGAATGCATGGGGAACACAACAAACATGTAAGTTTGATGTAAGCAGGTGCAAAAAGTAGCAAACTTTTAATTTGCATTTTGAGTTGGTGTTAATCGTGTTATGGTTCCTCAGTACCAAAATGTGCAAGAAAGAAAGAAAGAAACTTTGTATCTTTTGCTCAACAATAAATATTAAGTTCTATTAGACTTAAAATAAACCAACACATGTAGTTATTATATGATAAACTCTGTCATTTTCTCTTGCTCCCTCTCTGTTTAAGGCCTCTGTTCATGTAAAGGGGGCTTCATGCCCTAAAAATAACCCAACCCACTCACCTCTCTGTGTCATTAGGGATCTGTCTCTTTCTCCCAGCTGGCTATGTTCACTCCTCTCTTTCTTTCTCTCTTCACAGATGTCAGTTTCTCACTTTGACCCCCACCTGAACACCCTGCTTCATCTTCTCATTCCTTTTTATCCCTTCACCCACCTCTGTCTCTCTCTCTCTCCTTAACTGCTTTTCTCCCTCATTATTTCTCTTCATCCACCCACACACACACGCTTCACTCATCTCCGAGCGCTTCTTGTGCTCCTGACTCGTGTGGTCCTCACTCGCTCCTTGGTTATCACCGAGGGCAGGGCTTGCAAGGTGGTGATGGCCGTCTTGGTCCAGTAGTCCACCTCTTTGAAGATCCGGTACACCCAAAGCTTCAGCTCAAACACAGCAGTTGGACCGTCTAACTGCCAATCAGAAGAGGAGAAATCACCAAGCTCTGCCTTAACTTCTATCCAGCACTTTTCACCATCATCATGACACCTCTGTTGACATCACCTACCTCCAATCCCTCTGTGCTGGGAGTCAGGACCGCCGTGCTGTCTACGTCTTTGAGGAGTTCTCCAGTGTTGATTAAGAGAAGCGACAGTCTGTCCTTCACCATTTTCCTCTGGGTCTCATACTCAGCCTTCGTCCCATCACCCAGCTCCTCTTCTTCTTTGGCGATGGCTCTCTCCAGCAAGCTGCGGCACTGGAGCAGAGCAGAGTGGAGTCGCCACAGCTTGTCCCTGTTGTCCAGCTGGGAGGAGGGAGGAGGGACGGACACCAGACGACCGTCCCCCACCGAAAAATCTGCAGTGAAGTTCTCCTTCTTTCGCTGGAAAGAGAGAAAACAAAGAGGGTGAAAAGAGGTGAAGGTATTCATCAGGAGAGGGAAGAGGAGGAGGAGTTGGAAAGCATAACCGCATAAGTGGAGGATTGAGGAATGCATTTTATCATGTGCTAAACACACTGACGTCAGTTTTGACAGTGATTTGGCAAAATAACGAAAATGATTGTCTATGAGGCAACAGGGATTTTCTCCTAACGTGATAGGAATTTGCTCATTGCTTCAAAGAACAAAGTACACACGACAGAGGAAACAGTCTTCCTTTAAGGAGGAATTTGTGCTCAGCCCCATTCCAGTAAGGATTTATTAAGTCAACAAGTAAAAGGTTAAAATGAGTGGGTTAAAATAACAAAAAAGCTGCCCCACGGATGCAAGGGAGTGCTTCTGTAGGTGCAATGCATACAATACCGTGCAGTGAGTAAATATAGCGTGATAAGATGGGACTTTGCTGCAAAGGTCAACAAACACTGTATATTGACAATACACTGCATGTGTTTTGTACAGATTAAATAAATGACAGACAACATTTTGATTTGTGACAATAGGTGGATTTTGTTGGGACAGGGGCACTTCACAGGCATGATTGTAGCTGGCATCGGCTGTAGCACTTGAGTGAGTTGTCAGTCCCAGAGGCCTCCTCGTGACATTTTTCTGAGGCGTTAATGTTGAAACCTGCATGCAAGTTCGTAGGAGTGTGACAGAGTGGCCTAATGTGACCTGCAAGCTCTGAGAGTCAGCGGGTAAGTTAATGTTTGCTGCTCAGAGTGCAGAGGAAATATGATTCAGGCAGTTATGGATACTCTAGGAAGCGATACTGTAGCCAGATACAATTTTCTCATTTATCATTTTGAATCATGATAATGTGGTATGGTCTGAAAATAATTTAAGAGGCATCGCACGGATATTGTAAATGAGTGGTTTCCCACCCAATGAATAGGCAAGGGACAGCCTGCTTGGAAAATATAATATTCTGCCTGAAAAATAATCAATCTACATTGGACATTCTTCCAGACGAGGGGAGAAAACACAAGGGACACAAATGCACATAAACTTCTGTATGACAGGCTAAGACATCTCTAATCACTTCATGGTGCGTTCACTGGTATGTATCTGTTGCTGCCGGGGCTCCAGCAATATTTCCAAAATGAAACATGCCCACAGAGTCAGTGATAAGTGTGCATTGGAATCTGTGTCAGAGAGAGGAATATTGAAGCAGACGTGAAGGATAGAGGAAAGAAGGGTCAAATCCAGGGAGTCAAGTGGATGAAGTTATATGCCAGGCCGCTCCCTTGCTCTTGGCAAGACACATGAAAGGAAGGATGAGGCAGTGAGCTGGCAGGAAACCAAGAAGTTTTAATAAGCGGTAGCTCTCACACCTATAGGCAAAGAGAAGCGGGCTTGTGGAAGAGACATGAAGGCTTCGTGCCCAGGCAGTGAGAAGCTTGTGCCAGAAAAACGCCCACCTCTGTCATTCCAACTGAGTTCAACCCCTCCTCTCTGCATTCTTACCCCCCGCTGTCCTAGACACAATTTCTTTCTCTTTCACACACACACACAGACACACACACACACACACCCTCCTTCTTATCTTGCATTTGCACGCATCCCTTTCATCGTTCTTTCTTGTTCTCTCGCTCTCACGCACACACGCTTTGTCCATGTACTTCTATCAAGCACATGCATGTACCCGCAAAGTTACAGCCATATATGCACAGAGGACACCCATGACACACACACACACACAGAAAATCTATTAATTTTCCATTTAACCTTGGCCTATTTCTCACTCTCCCTTACCCACAACACATGCACACACACGCACAGTCGTGTTTCCATCACTTCAGAGGACATTACATTGACTTACATTCTTTTCCTGGAGACTTAAACTAAGCCCTCACCCTAAAATTGAATGAATTATGTTATGGGAACTTTCATTTTGTCCCCATAAGGAAGGCAATGTGATTGTGCAAACAGATGTATGTCCATACAAGAAAGGCAATACATGGACTACATGGCCCTACACATACACACACATAGTCATGTTTCCATCACTTCAGAGGACATTACATTGACCTCCATTCATTTTTGGGAGACTTATACTAACCTCAAAGTCCTTACCCTAAATTTTCGTTTTACATTATGAGTCCTTGCGTTGTCCCCATAAGGAAGGCAAGTCCTCACATACATGTCCACACAACATAGGTAACACATGAACCACACACACACTTTCCTCTGTGATCTGGCATTGCATTGACTCACATTCATTTCCTTGAAAATGAGACTTGCCCTGACTCATCCTCAAATTTAAAGATTTATATTATGGAAACTTGCATTTGTCCCCATAAGGAAGGCAAATCCTTAAAATGTGATTGTGCAAACAGATTTACATCCCCACAACATGAGCAATACATGGACCCCACACACACGCACGCGCGCGCACACCCACACTTTCCTCTGTGATCTGTGTCATAACTGCTATAATCTCCTGTACTCACATAGAGCTCCAGCAGGATGGAGGTCTCATGGTGCAGCTGCTCGGCTATAGCTGCAGCCCGGGCCGCGGTGCTCCTGCTCAGATCCGGCCCGGTCACGCGTCTCGTCAGCCTGGCTGCCATTGACCCAGCCGTCTACCGGGAAGACACACGCACACAGTGGGAGCAGGAGCGCAACAGGCCGCCCCCCACCCCACCTAATATCCGCCCATGTCCGGCCGCCCCATCCCGACAGCCTGCTCCCCCTTTACTGAAACTCAGTTAACCAGAGCCAGACTTTGTTTGGCTCTCAGGTTTCGGTAAAACGAGTTTCCCAGTTTGTCCGCTCACTGTCGCTTGTGTTCCAGAGTCGGAGGCCAACTCTCCGCCCTCTCCCCCGGGAACCTGATGCCAGGCAGGAGGAATTTAACGGGGCGAGCGGGGGCGGAGAGTCCCGGAGGGGGGAGGAGGGAGAAACGCACTCACTTATTCATGAGGAGCTTATCTGATTTACTGGTAGTGACAGAGGCGCACAAGCTCTAAATTTACGCCGGATGCTGCCTGGACTATGTCAGCTTGTTTCAGGATGTGCATGTGTCCTCCTTATGAGGAAAGTAAACAAAGATAACAGCAAAACCACAAGTCTCTTCATTGAGGTTGGAAGTAACTAAGTAGACATACAAGTACTCAAGTACAATTTTGAGATACCTCTACTTTACTCGAGTATGCCAATATTACAGTTTTATGCAATTTTATATTATTATTATTATAGATTAAACTCCCCAAATTATAAAGCACTTCAAATTCACTTCACGATGCTTGCATCAATTCAATTCATTTCAGCATTTCAGCATTCATTGCAGCAAACAAAAGCAACAAAGTAAAGCAAACAAAAATTTAAAATAAAACAGTGAACAAACACTGAATATTAAGCAGAAAGTAAGCAAAAAGTAATACTGAATGAGGCAGTAAGGTGCAAATGATATGTGCAATGGAACAGTGTAATTCAACAAATATTTTTCAAATATTTTTAAAACAGTAAACAAATACTGAATGAGGAAGTAAGGTGCAAATGATGTGTGCAATAATAATGACCCAATAATCTAATCATTATTAACATTATCTTTCATATTGCACTATTTACATTTACTGCCATTGTCGTCATTATGCTGCATTACTGTTCATATTGCACCACTGACATTTGCTGCTGCTGTCATCATTATGCTGCATTATCTCTCATATTGCACTATTTACATTTGCTGCTGTATTGGAATATCACCTTCACCACTAAGCCACTTTAGATTCCACTTTGTACTTTGTGCCAGTTGTTTATGCTGTTTTTTGTAACACTTTACAATTTACACTTGATGTATATACCTTTTGTATATAGCTCTTTTTATAGTTATATACTTTATTTATTTATTTATTTTATCTATTTGTATGCTTGTACTGCTGCAACACTCGAATGCTTGTGCTGCTGCAACACCCAAATCAGTAAAGAATTATCTTATCTTATCTTATCTTATAATATTTACAGGGGCCACTATAAATGACTGTGCTTGATATTGTAAGTAATATTGGATTAATATTGCACATGTAGGGCTTTTACTTGTAATGGATGGTTTTTAATTATGGTATATTGCAACGCTATAAAATAATACTGTAAACAAAGTGCAAGTACAAATAAAATCATAAAAAACCTCTCTGTGTTAATGCCAGGACAACATAGGAAGCATACGTTTTAATAATAATTTAGAATATATTGTATGTATAAATAACTGCATATGAACCCTCTCGTTGGAGACACTTGTCTGAGAGGAAGAGCAACAGGTGTAGCCAACAACATTAATGATGGGTTTCTATTTAGACTGCCAGGAAGCCAACATGAACGATGCCAAAGCCACTTATATGGATACAACAACTGTAACTGTTGCCTATTAGTTAGACCTGTGTTTGACAAGTTAACATACCTCCCTCAAATGACATGGTGTCAAAGACATTGTTGTATCTCTTATAGCCTAATACAGCTCTATACACACTGTTATAATGTCTAACAACTACAATAAAGCCACTTAATATGTAAAATAAAAGTAACTGTTTAAAATGCCATATTAACTAGGAGCCTTTCATTTTAACTTCAAGTTATGTTACAGACAAATATGTAATTGCCACACATTGAAACTGAGGATCTAATGATAGAGGGTTAGGCTGCACACATTGCAAAACCATTTGAGGCAAATTTGTGATCAGTAATTTGGGGCTGTATGTTTTAAAATTGACTTGACTTACTCTACATATACCGAATCTTGAAATACATGCCAACATTCTGCCTTTTTTCAGAATATGTTATATGATGATGGATAAGATAAGATATAACTTTATTCATCCCACAGTGGGGAAGTTTACAGATATGGAAATATGTTACAAATACTGTTCACTACTTAATTTTTAATACAAAAAAATTCTCAAAAGCATTTGAAAATGTATACAAAAACATAGTCCATATATTACAGTTATAAACATTATATTGTTTTCAGTATATACAACCAAATATTGATATAGTGTTTTAATGTGTGATGTGTTAAACTAACAATCCCTAATGACCAAATACATCCTTAAGCATAGAAAATATATACTGGATTTTAATTGCATAGTCTACAGGTTCATGGATCACTTCACTGCATGTGGTTGGTGGGTTGATAATGATTTAAGGGTGTAATACTACTCCTGTGCTGCAGGTGTCACTGCAGGCAAGTATAATGTAAACACTGAGCAGCGGCTAAATGACAGCAGCTAACGTGGGTGGAAATCTGGATGTTTTTTTAAAGAGGAAATGAGAGTTATTAAATATTTCTCCTCTCTATTCTTTTAATAAATCTAAGTTATTGCTGTAAGATTGTCCAGGAGCAGTATTAGCGCGCTCTAATTTAGAGGCGAGACTAACCAGCTAGTTAGCTTAGCTTCAGCTGATTTCTGGAGGCATGAACTCTCTGGTTGGATACGGAGTGTCCTCGGAGTCTGACAGCGATGGAGAGGTGGAGGATGTAAACAGCGGGGGAGTTGGGTAAATATTAATAAAAACAAACCACACATCACAAAACACTGAATGTCAGTGAATTATAAATGATACTGCGCTAGCTTACATAGACTGTCAGCTTCTCTCCGTCATGTAACTCTTCTCCTCTCTCTGCACCTTTTCTGCCTTAAAGTTATGTTAATGAGATGGATGATGAGGCTTCGGGTGCCAAAAGGACGCGCAACTTCTTGCTGGAGCCTGGTTCAGCATCTAGTGAGTCAGACAGCGAATCAGAACTAGAGGAAGAGGAGCCCACTTCATCACCGTCACATCCTCAAACAGCAGCGTCTTCTGCAGCCTGCCAGCCCACCCTGCCTGCTTGTTCCCTGGGCTCCCTTAACCCCAATAAACTGCCTCCTCCTTCTCTAAATACCTGTTCAGACAGCAGTGTGTTTGCCAACCCTTTCAAGGCTCAGGCAGACCAGAAGCTCAGCGCCTTACAGAAACATGTGCCCCTCACAATGCAGGCCAAACCATCCCAGATTGGAGGCAAGAGGATGTGTGTGTCATACAGGAAAGATGGAAGGTGTAGGTTTGGAATCAAATGCAAGTTTGCTCATGACAGTGACCTCCAGACCCCGGTCACTCCCACTGACTCTCATCCACCTGTGAGTGAAGAAACCCCAGTGTCAGATCAAGATGAGTCTCATGCAGGTGGCTCATGTAGTGGAGGCTCCCAGAGCTTACAGCAGGAAACAAAAGAAGAAGACTCTGGAGGACAGCAAGTAAAGAAGAGGAGGGTTGGATTGAGTAATACCTTAATTCCTCCAAAACGAGCTATGAAGCAGTATGCCATGCACAGGGACAGAGAGCGGCTCAATATGTCCTGATGGATGTTTATGAGCTATTAGAATATTAAGCAATAGTAGTGGGATGAAATATCTTCTCTATGTATGTGTTGTGAAAATTGTGTACTGTCCACTCTAGAATCAATTAATGACTCAGGCATACATTTACATTACATATGGCAGACTGTTTTGTCCAAAGCGACTTAGATTTTTATTCCCCCCCACACACACAAATTTGTGGTTCTTGCTCAAGTAATTTTGACATGAACAGAAGGAGCTGGGGGTTGAACCTGAAGAGAAAAGCAATGAACAGAATTCACTCCCAAAATTGTGTTCTCAAACTGTCAGTGTCGACACTTTGGATAAATGTTAAGACATTTATTTACATCATATGAATGAACAGTTTTTGTGTTTGCTCTATCACACATCCTAACTCACAAATCAGAGAGGTGCAGATTTAGTATTGACATATGTTCCGAGGTTTCTACATAGCGTTGCTTATTAAATTACATTACACTTCAAAGGTTATTCACAAAATTTGAGTGTGACTAATTCAGTGACTGTGCTGTACTGTTACTTTATAGAGTCATATGTGATTTACTATGTCCAAGGTCACCTTTTGGCTGCCTATAGTGACAGAGGACATTTGTGAGTAATACATACATTATATGGGTTATTGTTCCTTCAAAATCTACCAGCAGCCAAGCTTAACAAACATTTACACATCAACACAGATGTCATTGCAACAGGTTAAACGTCACTGCCAAAAATTGCTAAAATATGCAAATTCTGTGTCTTTTTACAGGCCTGTGAAACATCAGTTGTCTATGCCTTTCCAGGTTTTGAAAAATTTCTCTTTGTTTAGACCTTTTCTGTCATAGCTTTTAACCTTGACAAATAAAGGCTTTACAGTAGATCTGGACAATAAATGAAAAAATAGCTGCCTATTTATTTAAACAGACTTTACTCACCCCACATATATTGGGGTCTGTTTACAGTTTTCTAATGTGTGTTTTGTGTTAATTCATTATATAGAGTTGATTTATTCCAGTAGGAATCTTGATACCACACTCGGGGCATTTGATGTGCTGTATATTACTAAGAGGTATGTTATATTATTGCATAATAGCAACAGCATTGCAACATAACCTCAGCATCAATACCACAGACTGTATAAAAGAAGTGGATGCAGCATCGAGGTTTGGTCAAGTGCCTTAAACAGGCATTCTTTCTATTGGCCAGCAGGGGGTGACTCAACTGGTTGTAAGTTCAATCATATGGAAGTCCCTAAAATGTCCCAACTTCTCATTTGATTTATTATCTCAGTAAACATTTCTCTAATGGGTCTATGTTCTCAATCGCTAGTGTCAAATCTTCTTCAATACAGCATATCATTTTGGAAATTATTTTTCCACTTAAAGTAGAAAAGATGACAAAGTAGTGTATGTTTTAGGGCGTCATTACCTTGTAATTGACAAGTCACTATCATTCCTCAATCAGGACAGAGGATTGGCAATGCATATACATGGCATTGTGTGCATTTAAACATTGGTGAACTTTTTGGGTGTTGTCCGTGTTTTCGTTTGAGAACTTTTAGAACTGCTTATAAAAGTTAGTTGTAAGATTTTGGCTGCCTAAAAATATCTTGCTCAGTATTCACTTGTACTAAAAGCCACAAAAAGTACAAGAGTTGGTATTTCATTTTTTCTGACAAGTAAATTTAGCTTTAAGCCTGTTTCTCCCGGGCCAG
The DNA here is from genome assembly GCA_037975185.1 of Centropyge bicolor. NCBI lineage: Eukaryota > Metazoa > Chordata > Actinopteri > Pomacanthidae > Centropyge > Centropyge bicolor. The sequence continues at coordinate 4,265,614 of JBBMOC010000021.1, read as the reverse complement.
AATTAGCATCCCAATTAAAATAGCAGTTAATAAGAATGTGGGATGCACCATGTTACCCAAGCTAGCTAGCTAGCACTCAACGTTAGCTGACAATTTAGGTCCACCCTCTCATCCATGTATGGTCAATTCTGGCTCCAACAAACTGCATTCCACAAACCAATGGGTGACGTCTCACTTCTTTTACACAGTCTATGATAAATACACACACACACATAAAAGGCTAGTAAAGTTTACAGGACTGTTATGTACAAGGCAACAACTTACATATACAAACACATACATATCTTTCCCTGAAACAGATATTCTAAAAAGCTACCAAATATGAGTATGAGTGAACAGTACATAATATATTGGTGATCCTACATTTACCTCAAACATTGCAATACAGTATATCAGGTCACTGGTGACATAATCTGCCTCTATCTTCTGTTTTGTGCACACGATACTTGTTTTACATGAGGGCCTGCTGCACATGTCTTTCAGTGCTGTCCGACAGAACCTCTCCTTGTCCTGTCTGCTCCCAGACCACACCGTCCTCCCCCACAGCTTCTGTCTGCTGAAGAGAGCTGACTGACTGAGAGGAAGATGAGAGCACCGAATTGTCCAGAATAAAGCTGTCCCCGTTGGTGGAGGCTGGATCCTGGGACTGGGGGTGGGATGGGGACAGGAGAGGAGGGCTCGGGGCGGCTGTCTGCAGGGTCTGAAGCTGCTGAGACGTTGCTAGAATGGGGATCTGCTGAATGTGGGTCTGAGACTGGTTGACCGGCTGGAAGGTCATTTGAAGGATTTGTGTCTGGCCCTGGCTCTGTGGTTGGGAGGAATACGACTGAAGAGGCTGGAGTTGGGGCTGATGCTGGGTCACCACTGAGCTGGAATGGAGGGTCAGTTGTTGGATTTGTGGCTGCTGTGACTGCTGAGCGGCCTGCACAAACTGGACGGGCATCTGGAGCTGGAGGTGAGTCTGCTGCTGGTTGTCAGCTGGCGAAGGGGGGTCTATGGGGGACAGGGCAATCGTCACTGGCACCTGCATGGTATGAAGGCTCTGGTCTTGTCCCAGTAAAACCACCTGGTGACTCACTTGTTGTGCCACATGACCCATCTGGGACACCTGAGCCACTTGCTGTCCAACTTGCCGTTCCTGGCTCAGCTGGTCCACTTGCCCGTCCTGCCCTATTTGACTCACATCCAGGCTAGTGACCTCAGCTTGCATGGGGTTTCCTGGCAGCTCCAGCAGGGAGGCAGGGGTTGTGATGAGGGCGCCAGCATTGGCTGCCAGTGCCTCTGCGATTAGCACCTCAGGGTGACTTTTGGCCTTATGGGCCACCACACAGTCCTTCTTCTCAAACTTCTTGCCACAAATGGAGCAGGAGAACTGATAAGTGGCATCTGCATCGTGCTTCTTCATGTGCCAGTTGAGAGATGCCTTCTGACGACACGTGAAGCCGCAGATTTCACATCTATGAGGAAATATTAAGAGAACAAATAACTTAAGTAATCTCTGAAAATTTAAGAGAATTATTAAATAGTATTGCTAAAGAGTAGTACTAACTGTAGGGGCTTCTCTCCCGTGTGAATCATGCGGTGTACAGCCAGGTTGTGGGAGCTCTTGAAGGCACGAGCACAGAACTCACAGATGTAGTCCCTCTGGTCTAGAATCACACAACACTTTAATATAGATGTGTTCTCTATATGCTTTCATTATTAATTACAAAAAGAAATCATCAGCGACAGATCGAACCAAATGCATGTTTTATGTATGAGCTGCACATGTACCTGTGTGGTGTTTCGCATGACGCAGCAGCTGCTTCTGTAGGCGGAACAGCCTCCCACAAGACGGGTGGGGACAAACGTACTTCTTCTTGAGCAAGTGCTGATACTTTATATGGTGCTGGTGTGTAAAAAAAAACGAAATGGAGAACAGTATATCAGCATCAGTTGGATGAAAAGGCCAGGAGACTGTCCATTTCATCCAACGGAGGTATAATGTAAAATTATTTGTGAAGATCAAAGAATTATTTTCCTCATTTACTTGTTATTAGCCTTGACTAAAGAATGTGTGGCATCTATAAAATGAAAATGTTATATATAGAGAGAGAGTGTCTGAGTATTTACCCTATTATTCCCTTCAGAACTGTGCCAACAGTAAATGCCTTGGATCAAAGCTTATTTCCCTTCAGCTATTCAAAACACTTCACCATGAAATACACTTTGAAACCCTTTGAGTACTGAAACAATTAATCAACTAGTCATAGCATAAATTCGAACAATTACAAGATGCCACCTTGGACAAATGTGCTGACCATTTTTCGACAATTTTTAGACAACACAATTAATTGCTTCATTGGAAAAAAAAGACAGCTTGATGAACAAAAATAAATAATTAGAAGTGGTCCAAACCTCTTTATAACGATTATAGAATAAATTCCTATTCACTAAATTTAAACTGCAGTGGCTTAGAGTGACAGATGTAAATAACCCTCCATAGGATTGTATGGTTGCTCAGACAGACCTGTAGGTAGCGAGGATGAGCCAGGACCGTCCCACATCCTTCCATTTCACAGCGCACATACTGCACTGGTGGCTTCTTCCTGTGTGGCGTATGTGAAGCATGGATCATTACAATGTCACAAATGGATTTCAAAGTCCTCTGTAACATTCCACATTCCACAAATTTATTGCTCACTATGTCAATCATCAGTGGCTACCACTTACGTTATTTCTGGATGAAATTATGAGAATGATATTCATGAGATCAAATTATAGAGGTCAGGTTACGATGCTGGAAAACAAACATCAACACTACCTTCTTTTTGGCAGCCGTGGAGTTTTATCATCTTTTTTCCGCCGGCCTCTCCTAACAGACAGGAAAAAAGGAATATTGCAAAAGAAAAAAATCAAGGCTTTTTCTATTATGTAGCAAATGCAAAACCATTTTGAAAAGGAGTATGCTCTGCAACCACACATATTACATTCAGATTGAAGCTGAAGTAATACAGTAACAAGATAATGACTACTTAGTGTTTCACATGTACACTTTAACAAAAGTAAAAGTACTGGAGCTCAGTAGACATACATGAACTGTGAATCTGTCTTATCAATAAATTGTTACACATAGACAGGGGCTGTACTTACTTCCTGGGTCCATCTGGGTCCTCCACTATGTCTTCTTCTAGTTTAACTTCCTCTTCCACACTCTCCAAGTTGTCTGAACCTTCTATCTTTATCTCAGCAACATCTTTTTCTTTTTTCGGTGCTTTCTCTTTCTCTTTCTTCTCCTTCTGTTTAGGAGGAGCTCTGCGCTTTGGTTTAGGGATGTCCCTAAAAAAAAAAGAAAAAAAGATTGAGAAATAACCAGTTACTAAACAAAAAATATGGTGGCTATTTTATTATTAGATTATTACTATATTACTAGATTATATTACCATAATGCACTATAGCATTAGCATTACCATATCCACTGCTGCTATTGTACCTTGTACACACTCAGGTATACACATTCAAATTTCTGTTATCTCTACTGCCTAATTTATTGTGTCTATTCTTAGATTTTATATTTTCTACTTTATATTTTGTATTCTAAACAGTGCAATATATGAGAAACGATTGAGATGTCAATTTCCCAGAGGGAACCTCCCAAAGGGATTAAAAAAGTACTCTGTCTGTCTGCTATCTTTAATCATGTCAGACACACACACCTTTCAGCCTTCGGATCGTAGCTCTGGTCATTTAGGTCATCTCTAAAAGGAACATCTTCATCACTGCTGAGGCCCTCTTCCTCCTCAGCACCACTGAAAGCAAAACAACAAATCAGTTGAAACTGAATTGCCCACTTTCTGTGCAGGGTTAAGTGACTGTACTTGAGATAAGCGTACCTCTGACTCTGTGGCTGGTAGTTGCAGTCGTTTGGGTCATCCTGAAATGGAGGGTCTTCATCATCCAAGACTGGCTCAGCAACATCCTCGCTTTCCTTCTCTTTCTTTTTACTGAGACAGCACAAGTGTGAAACGGAGTCATCATCAAAATACAGTACAAAGCTTCTCACTTCATCACTCTTTCATAATATAGTATACTTAAAATGCCGCAGGCTCAGTGGGCCATAAGTATCAGAACAATGACGAGAAAAAGTCTGCGCACCACTGGTAAATACAGTAAATAAAAGATGAACTAATCTCCAAAACACATAAAGTTAAAGATTAAATATTATTTTTAGCATTTTAACCAAGATCAATTTTGTAATCCACAATAAGACAAGACTCTCAGATCATTTTTAAAAAGGTCTCATGTTTTAATTAGCTCGTTCAGGCTACGGCTTGTTTGCAATCATCATTAGGAAAGGCCATGTGATGTAAATTTCAAAGCTTTTCAAATACTCACTCCTCAAACCTTGTCCCAACAATCAACAGCCACAGACACCTCCTTTTAGAAATTAGTTCATGTTTTACTAAATTAGCTATTCACTGTAACACAAATTTTGACCAGGGGCGCCCAAACACTTGCTACTCTACGTGTGCCTTTGATATATAACAATGTTATGCAGCCTCCCTATTGGTAAGCATATACACGTATAATTCTTTATTGCATTTTAAAATGATCCTGCATAATCCCACAGAGTCAGACCATCTAATTAAAGACCTTAACACTTGCAATGTTCGTATCATATTTTACCCAAAGGGCTAAAAATACTTACATTTCATAATTCTCTTTATTGTTCAACTCCCCTTCCACTGCTGCATGACAAAGAGAGAATGAAATTAGTTTAAAAGAGACAACAAAAGCCACTAGAACCTTCAAGTTTAGATATATGAACAAATGTGTGTAATATTATGCAAAAATGGGGGAAAATGCATAAACCACAAAAACATTTTTATTGCAGTCTTCTGCATTCTCTCTGAGTTATTGGAAGTAGAAGGCACTTAACATGCAGCACTGATCCCATTAGTTACACTGAAAATCCATAATCACAACCATCCCAGATCAATTAAATAAGATGACACCGAGGGTGTTCTACAGAATAAATAATATCCTGGAGAACAGTAGCGAGCATGACGCCCCAGTGCTTTTGCGTGAATTATAGGCCCACATGCTGAACCACTGTAGCTGACTGTCAACAGGTTGCTCACCAGCTGGATTCTCCATTCCAGGTTCAGTCTTACACACAGGCTTGGCAGAGCCGCGGACAGCCCTGCCAGACGGGGGCTTGGCACGAGTCTGGGCTGGGGGACGTCTGGAGGCAAGAGCTGGAGTGATGGAGTAGAAGCATGCCATCAAACATAATGAATGAAGTGTGGTATAGACATATGCAGACACAACTACACACACAAGCCAGCCGTGTTTGAAATGCACGCATAATCCACTTGCACCTGTATAGAATAAGATTTAACTTAAATGTAAATTCAGGAAGAGGAAAATAAGTTTTTCTCTGACTACCTTGAGCATCTGTGGCAGGTTTCTTGGGTTCCTCTGAGCTGCAAAAACGAGACAAAAGCACTTAGATCTGACATTTCCTCCAACTGCCATCATAGCATTAACACAACAATGCACTTCAAAGTAGCAGCGCTGAATAGAAATATGACAATTTGTGAAGCCAGGTAAGTTTTACTCCACCCTCCCCATGCAGAGCTGCAGAAAGGGGACGAGCTATGCTGAAGGCGTGCTTTTGACAGGAACTGACCCCACAGACATAAACACACAAGTTAACTCTGACAGGCTCGTTGTAAACAAATGTCTATTAGCTGGGATTGTTCAATTAAAAACCCACCCTGTGCACTGAAGGCTGTCACCTGCGACCCCCCCTCCAGCCTCAGCCGAAGCCGCTGATTCTGAGTTTTTCTTCCGCTTCGAGTTGGAAACTTTCCTCCGCTTGCTCGCTCCGGTGCTGTCCAGGCTCGGTTCGTCCTCGTCGTCCTCACTCTTAGTGTCCTTCAGCCAGGCCGGTACTGCCCTCGTTGACCTGTCTCTTAAAACCCGTCCCGAGCTCTGCGGGCTCGACGCGAGTCCGTTAACGTCTGTCAACGCAGCGGAGACGCCGGACCTCGGGCGGCCCGCCCCCCGCTCTCGGAGCCCCCTCCGCGGCGCAACGGTCGTACTGGCGGCCGGGGTCTGCTCTGCGGCCTTGTCCTCCGCCGGCTCTTCACCTTTATTTACATCCCCGGTTCGGTCGCCGGCTACTTCCATCACCGTGAGGACGCTTCAGCCGAACAGTTGCTTCAAATTCCGCTTCAAGTCAAGCAGGTTTACCGGCGATATGAGGAAAAACGGACCTCATCTGGTTTAAAGACGTTTTGATTGCAGGCGGCCTTTATCCAACAGTGGGACATTTTCTGTGAGTGCGTTGGGTTAGCCGCAAATTAAATGCACATATTTATTGATTAGACATTTAAAAACTTTTCTTAATTATCTATTCAGCAATAAACCGATACCATTTTAAAGAAGCAGACACTATTTTCGCCTTCTTAAAGCTATAGTAAACCTACTTATTCGTCCGGGCCTGAAGCGCAGCCATTTTGTGCGCTTTGTTGCGTCTCCTTTAAGCCAAATATAAACTGAGGTTACGTCCAGGAGCGGCGGCGCATTTCAGCGGCTGTAAAACTCATCTGGATTTCCCCCCTGTGCCTTTTTACAGATGGAGTCACTCTGTAGCTGATTATTTGTAAATCTGCAAAAATGACAGCAACCGCGCACAGACACTGCGCGCATGAACGACTACTGGGGCATCATGGGAACTGTAGTGTGTGTTAGATCAGCGCAGCTTGGACTTTTGTTTTAGGGATATTTCTTTATTTTTTGTCATCGTATTATCGATTAAGGATAAAAAATAGGAAAACTAGATCATGCCTGTGGTTAGCAATAAAATCTAATGTATGCAGCACAAAAATAAATTATACAACATTAATGTAATTTGGTTAAAATCTATGCAAGCAGAATACTTTCCATGCCAGACATAATAACACACATAAAACCAGGAGGACTTATTATATTCAGTGCATTTTATTTCCAAGGCTGCAGTATGTTTTGTATTCTGTGCCAAATAAATTAAGAATTAACAATATTTTACTCAACACTCAGACTGCAGGGTAAAATCTTCCCCTTGCATGTGTTGAATTCATATTTTGAACTCAAAAAAGGTCAAATGTGGTTTGTTTCCTACATTATTCTGCATTGATGGCTGTGGAGCTAACATGGCTGCCAGTGAAAAACCCGCACTGTCTAGTGTGAGCTGTACCGCTCTGCTGCAGGCTGCCCTAAACCGTGGGCTCCATTCACCACCAGAGGGCAGTGTTGTCTTAACTGTGTAACTCATGTCTGACAGCACAAACTCTCTTAAACTTGGTCTAAAAAAATTCTCCTGCCATTGTTCAGTGTGATAAATCAGGTGTGGTGTTGATGGGATTATTAAGTTAGTATGTTGGAGATGATATTCCTGGTAAATAAACTTACTCTTGCTTCTTTTACAAACGAAGTATGCTGGAACATGTGAATTTCCTCAAGGGGATGAATAAAGTATCTACCTAACCTAACCTAACCTTGTCTGTAAAGGTTTATTGAACATACATTGATCAAGAGCAAGAAGCTGTGTGACTCCACAAACTGTCACGTGGAATTGTAGTTGACATGAAGGGCAAAAACACAAAAGTAGATTTTGATCCTATAAATACCAGGGCCAGAATTACTGATTTTGATACCAATGCCAATGTGTTATTATTAATAGCAGGTAACCACATGTTTTGATTCATGAGGTAGTTATTCTACTTCTGAGTGATTTGCACATTAAGTATAATACTGTTCTCTCAAGATTACTTATTCATATGCATCTGAAAATAAGAAGCAAATGTGTACTGTTTGATTTCTATTAACTAAGTGGGTGATCACTTCACGCAAAAAAAAGTGTTCATGTGCCCAAAACATGATCTAGCTTGAATCACATCAATTTCTTGGTATCTATCATATTAACGCTGCTATTAAAAATAAGACTTAGTCATTGTAATTAATGATTAACTAAATACCTCATAATAATACATAGTAATTATATTTTGTATTATTAATCTGAATCTGTAAAGTAAGTAGTAACTCAAGCTGTCAGTAAAGTACTTGTACTTCAATATTGTGCTTCATTACAGCACTCTAGTAAATGCATTTAGTCACTTCCCAACAGTGGACTTGGTAGGCAATCAATAGGCTACTATAGGTATTACTAGTTAAGCTGGTTGTTTATTCTGTTAGCACATTTTAATGGTTAAACTTCAGGCTGACAGGTGCTGACACTGTGTAAAAACTCAGTGTACCTGTGACTGCCCTCCTCCACTTTTTGTCCTGCATGATGAAGGCTACTTATGTTCTTAAAAGCCTCCCTGAGCTGCTCGCTGGGGTACAACATGTTTCTAGAGTAAAGTTGACCCGGCACAGAGACTTTTATGAAACATTCTCCAAACACTGTGCTCTCTCTCTCTCTCTCTCCTCTGTCCACCGTGACACATTGCTTAATAGTAGTTGATGTATGAGGTCAGGGGTGGTTTTCCAATCACAGAGGTGAGAGTCAAAGTCCTTCAAGTAACGTCTGACCCTTTTCACACTTTTTATAGTTGTGCGGTTTAATATAAAACTAGGCTGACGTAGAGTAGTTAAGATAGCGTTGGAGTGTTTGAACAAAGGTAATATGTCGAGTTAAGAAATGAAAAACAGTATTACATCCTTTTGAAAATGCTTTATTTATCTACTTTATCACTATAAATATAACAAGACTGAACAAGCTTTTTTTTTTTTTTTTTAAACAAACCTTCAGATAGAAAACAGTCTGCATAGGTCTACAAAGGTATAGCAAAGGGCACATCTTGGCAATAAGGCACACACTAGGAAGAGTTTAAATGGTAACACCTATGTTAAACTAGGCATATGTAGCTCCACACCGCTAACACAAGGAGCAGGCGGAGTTCATCCTCCTGCTGTAGTGTGGGTGAAATGCAGGCAATAGAAAGCAAAGCAGGTGTTTTGAGTGGGAGACAGAACCAAAAGTTTTTCTGCCATCAAACACATGTAGTTTGGATGGCTGTTCATTTACCATTAGACCTTGGACAGTTTAGCCAAAACTGACATGGGGCGTTGCAACACCAGCAGCTCACAGTGCCAATGGCTCGTAACACACACAGTGGACGAGTTTTAGTCTTGTCTGTTAAAAACGGACAAAATGCAGATGATGGAGAAGGCCTTTGTGTTCCCACTCAGAACACCAAATCCAGCTCAAAATAGCAAACAGAATATTACACATAACAAAAACACAATAACCTTGAATTTTTAAAAACTATTGGACACTTTGGCAAAAAAAAAAAACATTTTTTTCTACTTTTGTTACTCTGACTTTTTATCCCTAAACAAGTGTAAATAAAGAAAAGAAATATGTTTTAGAATATATTATACCTTTTCTTCTTACTTCATACACAACACATGTAATGCATATATTAAATATATCCTGACTTATTGTCATCATACAAGAAAATAATAAAAGCAGTAGCCGAATGGAGATGATGGAGTGAAATGAGGCTTGAACAAAAATATCTTGTTTGCTGTGGATGATCAATCTTTTCATGTAATTTCTTGGACCAAAAACTTAGTCATGGTCTCATTTACAATCTCAAAATCCAGGCCACCCTCAAACACCTCATGTTTTTCTATGGGTGAAAGGCAGTAAAAAAAATCTGCATATACACAGTGAATAAAAAATTGGATTAGAAATTGCTGGTTTACAAATGTAAGCCAGCATACAAGTAGGGTTTTTTTTTGCATGCTCTTATATGAAGATGGCTATTGTGGAGTGTGACTTCATGATCAGCAGCTGCTTGCATCCGTTGTTTGTGTGCATGTTTGCGTGTTGTGGGACATACATGCATGGCTATTTGCATATTTCAGCGTGAGGTATTGCTCCAGTTATTCCCAGTCCAATATTACACTTGTTTTCAACACACCGCAGAGCTTAAAAAGTGCCTACTAAACATTCATCAGGGTTATTTCATGTTTTACTGGTCGGTGAAGAAGAAGTCACATACAGACATTGAAAGTAGCCCAGTTCACAAATGAATTCATACTCGGTATTCAATAGCTCTTCATCTGAAAGTCGCAATCTCTTGCCTTTTTATAAATATGTTTTAAGTGCACCACGGTCAAGCACAGTTTGGAGGACGAGAAATAAAGAGGGGACAGACATACAGGGAGTGTTACTGCAGGAGCATTCAGAGAAGAGACTACAGGAGAGAGGTAGCCTTGTCACATCTGAGTGCAGAGACTGAAACCTACTCGTCTCACCACAATACAGTGATACCACAAATTTGGTTGATTGGAAATATAAATGGGAAAATCTCCAGTTTTCACTTGAGGCTTTCCTCTTTGTACCAACCACAGGGGCTTCGCTTTGTTATGAAAGGCACAGTGAAAGGCATAGGGCAGCACATACATTATGCAAATGTAAGGCACTGTAGTCAGGCACAATCTTTCTAATATGATGAGACTGGAGTGTTTGTGGCCTTGAGCTTTTTGGATGGCATTGGCAAATGCAGGAGCTCTTACAATGAGAGTGCTCCAGTCCATATAGAAAAATGCCTCTCATTTCTGTCCATATTTGTTCACCTTTCAAAAAGTCAAACAATAAAAAAACAATAATAAAGATAAACATAAATGAGAAACAAAACAACTAACGTGTTCAGTCTTAGTCCCCTGTCAGCGAAGTTTCTGAGGATGCAAAACATCTCCATGTACATGATGTCGCTGTCTATCATGATAAACCTCGTTGCCCATCATTGAAAAGGCTTTCCAGTTTTCTTTCTCTAGTTTTTGTTCCCCAAGGAATCTGTCACAATAATATTATTCAGCTGGCAATGTTTCTTCAAATAAAACCAAGATATACTATGTTTCCAAAAGTGAAAGAGGAGAAAACAAGCAAACTAATTATAGGCAAATGAACAGAACACTTAGAACCTTCATTTAAAACAACCAAAAACACAAATAAAACCAAATAATCCAAAAAGTACCACACAGGCATGTTTGAAGCATACACATTCAACCAGCATGGACGGACAGCATCACCTACAGCATGTAGAATTGGCTAGAACACTATATATTAATGGAAAAAAATACTAAAAAAAAAAAAACATTAGTACATCCATAAAAACAGTTGCCTTCAGTGGTATCATCTCTTGTCAGTAGTTCCTGATGTACTTTTACTTTCTCTCAATCACCTTTTCTTTCTTAAAACAATTTTTAGACATGGCGTAAAGCTCTATCTTTGCTGCACCCCAATAGTAAGAGAGACCTACAGAGAATAAAACCTTAAATATGCATCTTCTCTTCATAAATACTTTAATGTACCTTCAGTGTTTTTGTTGCAGTTGCAACAAGGTGGGTGGTCAGAGACACAAAGAGAGAGAGAGAGAGAGAGCAACATGGACTGATGGGACTGTTGTTATTGTGAGTAATTCTTGTTGCAGGGGGGAGATTGCCAACACATACGTGTAGGTTTCCTCAGTCTCTCCTCTATGTGTGTTTTAATTTACAGTGATGCTGCATAATTAAGCCTGTCATGTGGTTGCCTTGGGTCCAGGATATACTGAGGCCAGTAGCTGGGACAGATATAAGATGTCATTGTTTCACTGTCTGTTTTCTGAATATTTGCTTCAATGACATTCCTTTAGAGCTGTTGGATGTTCACAAGTTCAAGTGATGCTTCTGTATGATGGGACAGACTCCACGTTGCGGTGGTCGTTCAGTCGCAGGCAGTGGTCTGACCCTCATAATCAATATGTCTGGTAGACATCATGGATGGGCAGCTGGAAGGCTGTGGCAGGGAAGGCCTGTGGCACCGCGTAGCCTGTGTATCCTCCATATGCTGCAGCTGCCACCGCTGCATTCTTCTGCAGGGCAGCCAAAGCCGCTGTGTTGGCAGCGTAGTTTGTGATGGGGACGTATCCAGCTCCATAAAGACCACCGGCTGTTGGTATACGCTGTACGTTGTGGGCCATGGCATAGACGGGGGTGATTGGGCGGCCCTGTGAAATGCAGGAAAAAGAGAGGGGGGAATATAGTGAATATGACATTTTACACTGATTACATTCATTGTATATTAATTGAACGAATGCACTGAATTGTGAGGTGTGTCAAATAATCTAAAAATTGTAGGTCAACTAGGCAAGTTGTTTTTACATTAAGTAAAACCACCACATAGTAAAGAGAAATAGCTCTTTCTATAGCCAAGGACATAACCTTTTTGTAAGTGAAAATAATATACATACAATTTTATCATCATGAATCCTATTCATTTTTATGTGTCTGTGAAACATACAACAGTGTCATAGTGCACACCTGAAAAGGTGGAGGGGTGGAGACCGCAGGTAGGACGGTGGCAGCAGCAGCAGCAGCAGTGGCGGTGGTGTGTTCAGGGTGTTGCATGGCCAGAGGGTTGATAAGGTGCTCCACCGTGTGCACCTTCCCCTCCTCCATCAGCTTGGCCGCAGGAGCTGCACTGAACACTGGGTACTGCCCACCCAGAGTTGGCAATGCCACTGCACATAAAGAGATACAAGAATGAGAGCTCGGATAATAGAGTGAGCCACTGCAGACAGCAGAGTATAGCAAGAGACGGTCGATAGGTTTGCATTGACAACACAGGAAAGAGACGAACATATACATGCACCCATGCTCAAACAGAGACAAGCACACGTAGAGCAGACGGTAATCTATGAAAGGAGTGAAAGTTCAAGGAAACAATTTAGGCAAGAAGGGAAAAAATAATAAATTACACAAGTTGGCGTTGTGGTGTGATTCGGATTATGATGGCGCTCAACTGCGGATTAACCTCAATGATCCAACGCACACACATACCCACACAAACACATGCACACGTGCACACACACACACACAACGAACACAACGTCAGTCATTGTTTCAGATGGACAAAAGTCTTTTCAATCTGGTGGTGATCCTGTGATTCCACACAGACTAAGACTGAGACCCTCGAGATTGGGGTCAAATTGCTCCAGAAGGAGCATCAAGAAAGTCCACTTCAGAAGATGGACCTGGGGCCACCAAATATATGACAATAACGAGGAATAGTTCAATATTTAACTTATGATGAAAAAAGAATCTGGTAGGTTTTAGTAACTTTTGTGTTTAGCAACAAAGTTGAAGATTATAAGGATAATACCAGCGTGTTTGTTTTTGCATTTCTCTCACTGTTTCTAGATTACATTTTTGTACAGAATAAAAATACATGTGAAATTTAGAATTCAGTTTTCTGATCTTACATGTGTTGGGTTTTTACCCTAATTAGTATCAATGCAATTCTGTTTTCTTCACTTTACTGTCAGGAAACAAGGAAAACAGAACGAATTAGAATTTTCCTGCAGGAAATAATCCTTTAAAAACAAGCCACCTTACGTCTTCATTGTAATATTCTTCTTTGCTGGGATAGCAGGTAGATTCAGCCTATGTTTTACACTGTAGACAATTTACAAATTTACAAATCAAAACAAATGTCAAAAAATCCAATCGTACACAGCATGCATTACAAAATCATGCTAAATTTTATACAGCAGTGGATGGGGCTTAACCCTACAAAACACTGGTATTGTCTTTTAAGTGATTAGAATAGATTAGACATGATAGAAAAGAAAATCTTTACTTTGTGCGTTAGTTTTGCATTTCAACTCCGATCTTCACTGAAACTGTTGCATCGCTTACAAAACTACAGCAACTTCTACAGAGAACAAAAAGCTTTGAGTTGACACCCAATAATTTCATATTGTGAATAGAAAAAGCTAATCTTTTGTGAGACACATATTTGCTTTTCATCTATAGTGGTTCAGCCCTAAATAATAGAAGACAAGATATTGTGATTCAACTTTCAGTAAAAATGTGGAGTTGAATGCATGAGTAAAAGCAGGTTGTGGAAGCATTGATCCCCACATCAATATGGCCATGTTCAGACAGACAACAGCACTGCATGAAAAAGTATTGCCTCTTCATTCAGTTTAATGAAGCCACTGCTTTGGGGGTACCAAAACTGCAGCAAAAAAAAAAAAGTATTCTCATCAGGCAAAAAAACATTTTTTTTTTGCAATGTGATGTCTTCAGGCCAAGCATTGCTTTGGGCAATCAAATACGTTCCAGGTAGATTAATCCCTTGTGCTCTTTTAATGCAGTGCTGTTTATGGTCTGAACACCAAATGAGACGAATTTATGGACGACAAAGGAAAGAATGAAAGACGAAACATAGCTGTTGCTTTTTGGTCATGCTAGAAAGGACAGATTTCGTGCCATTGTTCTTTACTGTAAAGGGTAAGGAAGTCCTTTTGCACCTGACCATCCAGCAACAACCATAATCAATAACCACACAGGAGAGAGAGACAGAAACTTATGAGCTGGAAGGTTTAATAAAGGCTTTTGAGATGGGCAATAATATGGAGGGATATATCTATCTCACTGACTTGTGCCAGGTTTGATGCCAACGGGGTTGACAGAGGCAGCGAGCTCCAGACTGGGCATCAGTTCATAGGGCTTTTCGGGCTGCTTGGTCTTGCCTTCATGGTAGCGGCTGTAGATGCCACGACCGGCAGAGTAACCCCCCAGATACGACCCCCGTGGTCCAGGGGTACGATTACCTGCAGCAGCACGACCACGACCTCGCACAGTACCTGCTTAAAATACAATTAAAGTAATATGATGACAGGGGTTGTGGTTTAGGACTCGGGCAGTAGGGGCAACTTGCACCAAAAGGTATGAGGGGCAACATGTAAGGCAAGATTTTATGATGGGTTTAGAACTTTTTGAAAGGCCCTCTCAAACTGTCAGGGCTGAGGTAGCAAGAACATTCATGTAGCTCTAATTTAAGACAATCTGCCCATGAAATGAATTTGCTACTGTAAATTTCTCAGCAATATTTGTCTGAGAAAAGAATTTTTTGGGGTTCTTTGGGTTCAGTTTGGCCTTTTCCTGAGTATTGCTCTGACTCTTGAATTAGATGCAGCTATGCAAGTTTACGGTACTGTGAAATGGTATTCCGAGATGTTGTGAGTTTTGTTTTGATCTCTGCAATAACCCAGCATGAAATGGGAGGTGAAAGCACAGCAGGAAAATGATGGTGTTAGAAAATGTATAGTTTGTCACATGGCAAGAAAGCCCATTGTTCATTGAAGAAATAAGTAGGAATAAGGATGTGAGAGATTACCATTGTTCTGTATCATTGGGGATCCTTTGGAGAGAAAACCAAAACACAATGATTGTTGAAAGTCAAATAGATTTTCCTGCTACCACCCAAAGACCACATGTAATCAGTCATCAAAGGTAATGGGATTAGCCTTCATTGGTCCATCACCTTGTTTTGTCTTTGTCTTTTAACAACATCTCTGATTTTAAGCCACAAACCCGCATCAAGTTAAAGATTTAAAATTATCTTAAACAAATTGCATTGTCAACAAGGATTAATTCATTACTATCTATTCATCATGACTATTTAAAAATCATAGCTCCCTATTGATGGGGTGTGTTTGTTTTCACTATTCCTACAATAGTATCTTTTGGATATCATTACGAGATCTTTAGCAGTGCATTGGTCAAAGGGTTTCTGCTGCCGCCAACATTTACAAAAACAGATGGCTTTTCAGAGAAACACTATGGCTTTTGCAACTGATCCTTACTGGTACAAAAGTGGAAAGAATGAATTCTAACCTTTGACAAAGTAGTCCCTGTTGGGTCCAATGAGGGTGTTGTAGGGATAACCATAGTAGGCCAATGTGTAGGGATCACACTGGTAAACGTAGTTCTGCTGAGTAGCTTCTGGAGTGGCAGAAGCCCCCTTGGAGGCCTTCTGGCGGGAGTATTGCTCTTTGTCAACCGGCTTGGCGAGTGTCACTTCAATGCAGGACCCTTCCACCTCTGTGCCATTGAGGTGGTCCATGGCCAGGACAGCATCGTCCCGAGAGTTAAAGTGGACGAAGGCATAATCACGGATTTTCTTCACACGTTCAACACATCCAGGATTCCACTGGCTGAACACCTGGAAAATGAGTGATTAGTTAAGAATGGTAAACCCATGAAAGCATGCATAATGAAACCTTGACATTGAAGAGTCAACCAGTCCCACCTGTCTGATTGTCTCTTCGCTGGTCTCCATCATAAGATTCCTGACATAGAGTATCTTCACTGTCTCCATCACGTCTTCGTCCACATCAATCTCCGGCTCAGCCCAGTCCACTGCAATCTGGTGGCCCCAAAGCTGAATGCGTCCAGGCATCAACTTCCTGCGAGCCATGGCGGCTGCACGATGTGACTCATACTCTACAAAGGCAAAGCCTCGATTCTTCATCTTGTCTGCAGCGCTGGCATAAACTATCACATCTAATACCCCTTCTGTCACCTTGGAGACCTCCTCCAGGATTTCCTCACGCTTTTTGGTCTTGGGGATGCCACCAATGAAAAGACGGCAGTTGTCCACAGAGGAGCAGACCCCCAGCAGCCGGCCTTGCCGCACCTCATAGTTGTTGAGCTCACGTACAGCCCGCTTGGCCTCATGTTTCTCTGTGTACATCACAAATGCATACCCTCGGTTCTTCCCATCGAAGTCCATCATCAGCCGCATCTCATAGATGCGCCCAACAGACTCAAACACCGGGACCAGCTCATCCTCATAAACGTCCCGTGGGATCTTGCCCACAAAGATTTCACATCCCCTTGGTGGAGATGGAGAATTCCAGCCAGGAGGAGGGCCATATTTACGTTGACCGTTTTCCTGGACCATACTGTAGCCAGTACGCTCCATCAGGGCCACTAGCGCAGCCTCATTGTGAGCACCTGCAACTCCCTCAGGGATGTTGATCTGTCCATGAAGAGAGTGGTGGGCGGCACCAGAGGGTTTGGAGGGGGCAGCGTTATTGCTCATGGTCGGGGAGGAAGCAGGATCTTCGGCTGTCATTCTGACAAAACCATCCAATCAGAGCTGGGGCCTGAGGAGGGCAAAGAGAGATCTCCGGTTTGTCAAATTATATAAATTGTAAGTTGCAACTGCAGTTTAAGAGAGAAAGCAAAAAAAATAAGAATTCACCTTTAAAATATGTCTGTACAAAACCCATAATATGGCTGCTTGTTAAGTCAAAATGGTCAGCAATTAATAGGAACAATCACATGCTAGATTACCTACCTAACAAACTAACCAAGGCGTGTTATGTGACCTGAGCAGAACAATGAAAATATAGCGTCTATAAATCCCTGGGGCACCTTCTCCTATCAGTGGTTTTACAACCTTGTTTTGTTGAGTTCTTCAGATCCCTTGCTGACCTATGACCCCTATCAGAGAGAATGAAGGGCTGTAAACCCTGAAACCTCCAGCTCAAGGTTCACTGAGTACAACTAGGTCACATGCTCATTATGTATGTGTGTGTGTGTGTGTGTGTGTGTGTGCGTGTGTTTGTCTGTGCATGTGTGTCTCAGAGGTAAGTTAGAGTTAAACTATATGAGGAATTTGTGTAAAATATAGACTTCACTGACTCTGTACTGTGACAAAAGGCTGTGCACATTAATCTATCTTATCATGAACCTGATGCACACACACATTCACCACAAGAGGGTGTTGGACTATCAACCCCTTTATCAGCAATGTTATACTGCATGTGGGTGCAGCTTTTTCTGTGTGCATGTTTCTGTGTGTGTGCCACTTCATTAAGGGCTGCAGCCCTATAAAAGGAACAGAGAACAATCAGAAATCGGCTTCCCAAGCATAAACCTCTTACTCTGTTATTTTCCAACACTGCCCGCATTCAGAACGGAAAAATCCACAGCATTTTAAATCCCCAAATCTCCACGCTGCGTACGACACTGAGACAACCAATCACAGCAGACTACGAAGCAAACAACTTTTTGTCAGACTAAACGTCATGTAAGCAAATAGGCCAAATAAAAAACAACCTTGTGCTAGTTAGGCAGGCAGTGTGTGTGCGTGTGTGTGTGTGCATTTTTGTGCGTCACAAGACTGCCTGGACTTTGATGGAGATAGCTGAGGCAGTCAACAAAGGTAAAACACTACTAAGCCAAGCAACCATGGTAACACGCACTCATTTGACTTGACCCAATATCCCCCTCTCCCACACACACACACACACACACACACACACACACACACACACACACACACACACCTGTTCACTTGTTAGTTCACCCAAGGCTGGAGGGCCTAGAATTACCTGAAAACTAGCTCACACCTCATCCACAGAGGAGCGAGAGTGATACAAATGTCAGAGGGATGCGGACATGCCGTACATTTAAAAATAATACTAATTCATTCATTTACTGATGTGTAAAGAAGAAAATTAATTCAAAAACAGGGGCAAAGAGGAAAACAAAACAGCAAGAATGAGGAAAGACAGGATGTTGTTTCCTCCTTCTATCTTTAGCCAGTAGTTGCTTGCTGCACGTTGACACAGGTCGAGATGACATTAGATTACATAAAAACATTCATTTCGACTAAGTTGTAGTGACATCTGTTATGTGGAGACGCAATCTGATTCTGCTCAGGATGCAGTTCCCTTTATTGCACAAATTTTTAAAAAAATCACTCAAGGTTTTTTCAGTAGACTGTCACATTAAAACAGGCTTTCTGTTGCTTATTTCTATGTTGCCTTCCTTCTGCTTCCACGGCTCAATGTGCCCTCCCTCTGTTCCTTCTATTGTGTGAAGTGCTAACATGACTCCATCTCTTATCAGCCTTATCTTGCCAGACTGATGACAAAGGGAGGACAATATTCACTCTGGGAGTTCTGCTCGGCGATAAAAAGAAGCCATGTGAAGCAGTGAGGCTGAGTGTAAAACATTTTGAAGTGTGGGACTGAAAAACTCCCTTTACTGGATATTTTGTGTGTGTGAAAAATGTCATGTATTCAGTCTCAGCGTGGGGTGAGCTACTTCCTGCTTTTGACCACTTGGAGATATTCCTAACTTCCTCAGTGCTGACCACCGTTGTGCTGAGGTTTTTCCTTTCTTGGGGGAGAATCAGGAAATCACAGCACTCAAGTGTGTCAGAAGTGAAGCAAAAAAAAAATCAGATGGTCTTGTTAATCTCCCTTCCTTTGCACAATATTAAGAAAATGAGAAAAGTGAGCATGTATGTGAGATCTTTTGGCATCTAAGTGTGTCTGAAAAAGTGTTTAACCAGAAAAATAAAGATGGCAGGAAGCAACAAAAAAGTGGGGAAGTAGTGAATCATGAAAGAGGAAAAAAAGGGGAAAATAATAGAAAGAGACAAAAACAATAATTTGCTTGAAAACCTTTGTCTTTTAGAAAACTCCAACCTTATATATGGCGTATGCAATTGTGTGTGTGTATATGCAAGTGTGAGAGACAGAGAGATAGAGTAAGAAAACTGAGGGCGCAACCAGTAGATGATTAACCAGGACGAACACAAATCACAGCCTTTCCTCACAGAGGGCATAAAGATTTACAGATGACGCCTCGGTTATGAAGAAACTAGAATTTTAGAAAGAGAAGCTATAACAACATAAGTGTGATGTTCCCTCTTTGTTGCAGCACAACAGGAACAGCTAGTGGCTATTAGGTAAAATATAATCGACACAGACATTCAGAGAGTTCACCTGGTTCAAAGGTTGTGAACTCAGAGGAGCACATTTGGGAATCTGTGCACTGCAAGGATTTTATTGGCTAACAGCGCCAACCTCCTGGGTTAAAGTGTTCTAGTTATAGCTGTGGAGATTAACTATTACATTGTGTTTATGATTGATAGAAGCACCTGATTCTCTACGTATTAACAGCACGTCATTGAGGACTGAATTGCTTTATGAGGAGGCAAAAAGCTTTTTGTATCATAAAAACAGATGGACTACTGTCCACAAATTCCATTATTTTTCTCAAATAACTAATAAGGTCTGGCATTATTAAAGCATAGTTCCTCCAAACTAGAGAGAGGAAGGATATTTCATTTTTCATGTCACTGACCTGACATTAAATCAACACTGCTATCATGTGTTTCAGGAGCAGTTGCAGATCTTATTCAGAGGTCTGTAAGCCAACAAACCGCTCTTTGGCTCCCAATTTTCTCCAGCAAAGAAACCCAAGTGTGTGTGTTCAAAAGTAAGGAACAATGCGTCTCTTAGTTTGCTGTTCTGTCCTGAGTGACACTGTTACAGTGTACTGAAGAAAACAGGCTTAAGGATGCCGCCATCTTAGATGTATGCACACACACACGTGGACACACGGAGGCGATCGACTCTCAGCATCCACCCAGCAGCCACTATCAACAGGGTCACAAGGAAGCAGAAGAGGATCAGTGAAACACCAATGCTTACAAAGGCTCCAATGCTGCTGTTTTAACACATAACACACAGCTAATAGATAACATTACAGCAGCTGAGTCATGCAAACTCTATGCAACCTGTCTTTAAATGTGAGAGAAATTCATACAACTGCTAAGTAACAAATCAAATTATTCAGGGTTGAAGTATCCTTATAAAACCAAAAGACAGTCAGAGAGAGAGAGAGAGAGAGAGAGGGAAGTGAGACTGAACCAAAGCAGAAATCTGGAGAAGGATATCACAGCAGATGGGAAAAGAGAAGAGGAAGGAGAAGCGGAGAGTGGTCAGATGGGAGGATAGCTACCCCTGTTGCTTCACAGCCCTCCGCTGCTTGGCCGCCTGCTCTGGGAGTGTTAGTCCACCTCCATGAGAGACAGGTACAGCAGGGCACTGAGCACAGAGGCCAGCCTCCTCTACACACACACACACAGACACACACACACACTGAGCCAAAGCTGCAAGCATGAGAGCTGATGAGGGTGGAGCTAAAACAGGTACTCTGTGTGTGTGTGTGTGTGTGTGTGTGTGTGTGTGTGTGTGTGTGTGTGTGTGTGTGTGTGTGTGTGTGTGTGTGTTTTCATGGGCAGATCCCACAAGAATTTTAGTAGGAAGTTTTTTGTGTGTAAAGTACACAAACACACAGAGTAACTTGGAGGTACTTTACTTGAGTATTTTTTTGCTACTTTATTATTTTTGTCTATTACATTTATCTGGCAGATGCAGTTACTAGTTTTTAGTTTCTCCTCAGATCTTACATATTAGAAATATAAAAAGTTTATTTGTTAGAGATTAAACTAGTACTGTCCCAACCTTTTTGACTTGTGACTAATAAAATCACCGTCACTCTCATTCTCATGTCAGTTCTCATTTTAAAAACTTGTTGAAGTTCACTGGACTAAATACCCTAAATACACTATATAAAATACTTAAAACCCATGTCGCCATAACCAGCTACAACAGTAAAATGTTAGGTGCATTGATGGGTCAATACTAACAAGCTAATAAACTCATATAATATAACGATAAATATATCAGTCACAGGGGGCAATTCTTTTTACTTCATAGCAAACACTTTTATTTTTGATACTAGCACATTTTGTTAATAATACCTTTAAATAAATGTATTGGTACTTAAAGGATCTAAATACTTTTCCACCACCGATAAATACACACACTAAGTTACTGCAAATCTCCACTCTGTGTCTCATGAAGATACAGTGGGAGGCAAGGAGGTTGATGGGAAAAGTAGTTTTCAGGGGTTTTAATGGTTTTTTGCTTAGAGTGACAGAAATTGGGGAAAAAACAGCAGGAAATGTTCAAACTGAAGTTTGAATACTTCCTCATGTTGTTTTAATCTGACATTTGGAAATTCTGCCTGGGAGTTACCACTCAACTGATTTATGTCATGTCAGCACAAGACTACAACTGTGCATAAGTTTGTGTGTGTGTATGTGTGTATTTGGGTATGTGCGTGTGCTTTTTTGTACATAACAACGGTGAGCATGTTCCTAGCACAGCTTAACTTAAGCAAACATCACACACCTTCCTGGGCAGTCAAGAGAGCAGATAGAGAGACGACTGAGAGGAAAAACAGCCAGATGAGAGAGCACCACTCGCTTCAAAAGTTTCTGTCTTAAAAACTCCCCTCAGTGCTCTGAAAAGAGCAAAGAAAAGAGGGAGTGAGGGATAGAGAGAGCAGATGGGGTGAAAGGGAGAGAGAGATGAAAGTCACAGTGTGTGGTCAACAGTGCACTGGAGTTTCAGCTGCTATTGAAACCAGCCCCACTCCTTAACGACTGAGTAAACAGGCGAGAAGAAAATCTATTTAGCATAAAGACCAGAGAATGATGAATAGATGAGATTAAAGTGCAAATGATAGAGAGCTATAAATAATCTGTAACACACCAACTACCAAATATAAAACTGTCAAATCGATTACCATGACATAGGAAGGAATGTATTGAATCATAGCAAAGAGGTGTGTCCATAAAGGTGTGTGTGTGTATGTATGTGAGAGTGTGTGTATTTTTTGGGTAATTTGTGTCTTGCATGTGTGCAAAGGTTAGCAAAGTGCAGATTACACGAGAAAAGGATCACAGATCAGGGTCTTCGTCTGAGCCAATGGGGTCAATCTAAATCAAAGATTAACTGTCAGTCATTAGTAAGAGCCAATCAGGACTCAGACACGGCTCAGAGGGGTCAGTTGTTCAGGTGGCCGCACAGCGAGACAATCAGTCCATCAGGTCAACGGTTAACCGTTGAAACCCAGAGGAAGACTAGCGAGGCGGAGAAAAAACATTTACTGTCTCTCGCCCTTTTAATCATTGTACGTGTTCACGGAATCATCTGTCAGGAACACAAACACACCACAGCTTCATACCACATACACCGACTGATTCAGGTTTAATCTGGATTTGTCGAATACAGTTTACCTCTAATTTTAAATTCAGATTCAAAATGACAATGTGTTAATTCATCACCTTCAGACTTCCCTACTCTGCCTGGCACTCAGTCCAAAGCTAACTTACTCAAACAGGTTTGTTAGGGACTATTTTCAGCCATGAATGAAAACACGTTTAGTGTGCTATGAGTATTTCTGGCAGCAGGACAATGTCTGTGCAACTGACTCGAAATAAACTACAGTACCCATGGTCATAGTCTTAGGAGGAATAATATGCTCATCATTTGGATCAATTCACTGTTAGTTTTGGTCTTTTGATGTGATTTAATGACAATAAGAAAAGATAGAATAATTCTACCTTTGTCCTTTAAATTGATTCATTGTAGCTCATGATTGATTTTCATTCATGATGGCAGACAGCAACTCATACTTTACTAACCTTTATATGTAACACTATAACCCTGCCAGTGACATTCGGTTTAAGCTGACGCACACTTACTTAGAACTATCTCATAAGTAAAATTAAAGAGTAAAATGAAATCATTAAAGAGCACCCATTAGACTTTGTTGTTATCTCTGATGAGCTCGCTCTCTAAAGTCAGGGTCACACACACGTACATTTACACAGGAATCTGCCACACAGGCAAAAACCGTGAATAAGCAGGAATAAAGTCAGCAATAAAGTAGTGACAGTAATCAGTATCTCGGCCGGAGAGCCTGTATGACTGCCATCTATTATTACAAGTCATCCATATAAGTAAATGAGTAGCGTGTCACAAGACCAGAGGTGCTGCTGTTTATTTCTGTAGAGTGATACGACCTGTAGAAGCACACCGCAGTGTTTAGTCCCACACTGTGTCTTCCTGGAAGCAGTTTGCCTCAGACAGGCACAGAAACTGAAAACTGATAAAAAGCTTCCTGCTATGATTTCTGAAATCTCCAACTGCTTAATTGTTTCAGGCCGTTTATACAGATTTATGGTTTCCAGAAAATGATACATATCCCCAGAAAATGTGAAGCAGGAATTATTAGAAGGAGGATAATGTTTGCTGATTATAACCCTGACTTTTATAACGCAACGCAAAGGAAATTTTGTCCCAGAGTCTCTTGTGCATGCACATCACAAGCTGTCAGCTGCAGTAAATGACCACGAGCGAGTGAAACAACGAACTTGAGAGAAGAGAAGTGAGAACTGTGGCTGACCCTTCAGGACACATGATGTCCTCACGCCGTGGTTCAGCTGTCAGCATGCTCACTGATACAGGAGGAAGCATTAAGTCACACTGGGGTGAAGCTGCGTTATCGTGATGCCGTTCTCTGTCCTTTCACATTGTTTTTGAGGAGCTGTTGTCTTTAATTATGTTCACTGGACATTACAGACACAAACACAGTTGTGTGCAGTTGCGGAAATTAGCAAGCAACTAACAACTCTTTACTGATTAATCTGCAGAACTGACTCATAAAAACAGTGAGATAAGATATTTCTTTATTAGTCCCAGAAAAGGGAAAAGTGCCCATCGTAATGACCCAGAGTCAAAGTGACGCCTGCTGTATGTATCTGTACAACTTCTTTCACTGTTTCCACATCAGCTGCTTTCATCTACTACTGTCTAACTGAGAGTTTATCTACTTTCAGTGACCCATACTTTCACACTTCCAGTTTCCTTCAGGACTTTCACTTCAACTGAGAACTAAATGTCCCTTATCACTTAATGTGGTTATAACAAATATTTTTACAATAATATTAATACTGTATCAAATGACAGTGTGAAAATATTGTGACACTCATTTTGATGAACCTACAAAGAATGATCTCCCGACTCTGCAGTTCACCTTGGCTTTATGCAACTTAACAGAGAGTTTCAGATCACTATTTCACTGTCCAGCCCACAATTTTACTGTTTCACACTCACTCATAGCATCATTTTCAGTCACGGCAAGCAGCTCTGAAAACTCTCAGTACACTGTTCAGCACAAAACCAGATATTATCCCTTGGAAGTGGTGGAGACTAAAAACAGAGCTAAAAGAAATTTAAAAGCCAGAAACATGACTTAAACCCTAATGTTGTTCCACAGCTGCTGGATGTGTCCATAAGCAACACACAAGCTCACCAGTTTTAACTTAAAGATGTTGATCGATTTTGTGTTCGCAACTTGTTTCTGCTGCCTCAAAGTGGAAAAATAATATTTTGATTAAATTAACACTTCCAATTAACTTTACTCAGGGCTTGCACTTAAACTTAGACGTCTTTTAGAACTTCTATTTTCACTACAGTTCAGCAAATGTTCAACTTATGCAGAAGTTTTCTTGTTCAGAGGTTGAACTTTTTTTTTTCTTTTTCTTTCTTTTTTTTTTTTTTTTTTACAAATTTTAAATCTAATCTACACTGCATTTTCTGAGCCTCTTCATTTGTGTCCCTGCCTCCTGTGTCCTGTCTCCTTCCCTTTACTTTTCTTCCCCATTTTTCTCTCTCCTGCCATCCATGTACCTGTCACCCTCATTCCTCTGGTTCACTCAAGCTCAAAGAAGAGCAGCAGGAAGGAGGAAGGAGAAACGAGGATGATGTGGAGAGGAGGGCAAGCTGAGAAGGAGAAGGGTGAGGAGGGTAAGAAAGGTAGAAACGAGTAGGGAGAGATGGTGTGTGGGTGTGTGTGTGTGTGTGGGGGGGGGGGGGGGGGCAGCCAGTTGGAGAGGAGCAAGAGAGGCTAACGAACAGAGAGGAGGGGACCGAATGTTCAGGCCTCCCTCAGCGCTAAAAAGCCCTTTAAAGTGAAACTGGCCTGAAGAATTTCAGGTCAGACGGAGTGCATAAGTGACCGGCTTCAGCCCACCCCAACTTCACCACGGAGGGATGATTCCACTTCATTTACTCCGAGAGCCCCCCTGCCTTCAGGACCTTCACATTTGTCCACTCAAAGCATCACAATTTCACTCAAGCACCATGATTTGAGGTAAAATAACGAAGAGCCTTCACATTTTCTTTTCAGCATCAGCACTGATAGAGACTGATCAATCTTTAATTCATAATCCCTGTGCTAATTATAGAAAGGCAGAAAGGCTTTGGATTGAGGCTTAATATAAAGCGTGACAGGATAGAAAGGTCAACTGCAGCCGAATGTTGCCACATACGTCCCCTGACACAGCGACACACTCATTACTAATCATCTGCTTTAGCTTTAGTGCTAGCTAAAGGGGCTTTGCTTTAGGCAAACACATTCCTCAGGCTAATCAGCTAGCCTGTTCAAGGCCATAGCAGACATTGTTTCAGACAATTACTACTGACGTTGACAGTGTCGCACACTCGTGATAGAGGCTTTAGCGGCCCCCTATGTCAGTTTGTAAGCGTGTGTGTGTGTGTGTGTGTAAAAGGGGAAACCAGTAAGATTTAAGGCTAAATAGATGGTGATATTTGCCCCCCAAATATTTGCATATAACCTCATTTTGTTTTTTTCAGCATCCCTCACACTGGCTCTTACTACACAGGCTTACAAAAGAGCCAACCTTCATACACACTTTAATAATCAAACAACGGCCCTCCCTGTCGACAAACACAGTCAAGAGACTCCAACAATGGCACAACTGCAGAAATGTGCAACTGAAATAACATTTCTGTCAACATCATCATTTGGTTTAACTGTAACTTATTACATCACTTTTAAATACGTGAATGCAATCATAAAAAAACAGCGAATGGCATAATTTTGTCACTGCATGTTCAGCCTTAAAAGCAACTGAAATGAATGAAATTTAATACCAGATCACTGGATTCTCTGTCACACCCACACACACGCACACAACAAACAGCTCTCCTAATCGGGGTAAAAGTCCACATATGATACGACGAGGAACCCGGAAGTCTGTGGGTAATAATACCAGCCTCTCCATGTAGTCACTGAAGCATTTTTATCCCCCACCTTTAACACACATGCACACACACACACACACACACACACGCACACACACATGCATGCATGCACACATACAGTGTCATGCCACTCCACTGGTTCCACTGGTTTCATTGTTAGAAGATCTTGATCTCCATTCCAATCACTGATTGGTTTAAGTGTCATTGTTGTCTGTTTCCAATCATTTTGGCCCTGATAAAGTGGTGAAACGGGGAAGTCTGGTGAATTGCAACTGAAAAAGCACAATGCCAGATTTCCTGATTGAGAAGAGAAAATAAGCAAGAAGATGATCTCCAACAGTAAAAAAAAACTGTTTCTTCAAGAATGTCTCCATCAGAAGACTGTAAGGTTTGGTCATAGAGAGATTCATTACATCAATGTTTTTCTATAGAGAGCAGAGGCACACTAGGAATTGTTGATATCATCGATCATAAAGATAGCCGACAGTTTTAGAACGCAAAATTTCGCTCATGAGCAGGAGAATCTGGTTTTTCAAGGCTACCTGATCAAGATTTCTGGAGGTCAAAAGTCCTTTTTTAAAGAAACTTTGAAATTACAGAGGACACAACCACAACAAATTCTTTAAAGTAACTTAAACAAGTCATGTTTTCAGTAGAGAGACCTTCAAAAAGACACACTCGAAGGTTGATATTCGCACTGTACCTGTATCCCACACTGAGGAGCGCAGATATCGACGAACAGGCCCAAGAGATGCAGTCGGTGTGTTCTGCCTTTTGGAGTCACTTTGCACATTCAAACCAGTCTGAAACTCACTCTCTGTCTGTGCATTCAATCTCTTTTGATGTTGACAGGCGGCGGCAGTCAGAGTCTCCTTGCCTGCCCGTGTCTGGGTGTTTGAGTGTGGAGGTAAGCAAAGGTGGTTTGGTGTTTACTCACTCTCAATGGCCAGGAGAGAGAGGTGGGGCCACTCGGTACAGGTAACCCCCCCACCTTTTTTCTCTCTCCTTCAATCTCTCTCTCTCTCTCTCTCCCTCTCTGCTGATAAGGAATAAAACAAAAGGCAAGGAATGGGATAAAAGGGCAGAGGGTGTGACGGAGGGTGATGATTGACAACAATCAGGGAAAAGTCATGAGGCAGTGTTTGAGTGAGCAAAATGTGTTTGCAGATCAACTCCAACACATGAAGGTTCATTTTCAACACACATATTTCTGCAGCCATGTCAGCAGCTCATTTTCTGTTATCTCCCTAATAAAGACAACATTCAAACAACAACACTGTGAGCTACAGTCTTACAGTGACAAGGCTAACATGCTGATGTGTAGCAGATATAATGTTTGCCATGTTCACCATCTTAGTGCAATGCACTTCAACACTTTAACATACCATCCCAGGTCAAACTAAATCATAGTTAGTCATTAAAAGGTTAAGAAATGTTCATAGAGCTACATGATCTGTCACTTAAGGAGTCAGTGTTTGCCTAAGTGAGAGCACGTTTATCCAGAGAACTACCAAGATTCATCAAACCAAATATTTACTTTTTGTATATCTTCAGGCATATTAGAAAAACACGCATTGTATGTCAATATAGACTTAAAATAATAACAGTGATAATAATGACATGACAGTGCAAATCAGAGATTACTGCAAGTATCTCTGCCTGAGGCATTTTAGAGGAAACCTGTTGAAGGCTGAGTTTTTCTGTGATCACTTACTATTTTTTTCTTACAGTTCGAAAGCCCCAGTATCAGTATGATAACCAAAAGTGAATTTGATATTAATCTCAAGTTTATCCAAAAGTCCATTACACATGGTGGTCAGGAAGTAAAATGACGAAGAGACAACTGTAAAAATATTTGTTACACATAAAAGTCCTGCATCGAATATGTTGCTTTGGTAAAAGTATTTAAGTGCAGCCAGGAAAAAGTGCTTACTGTATTAAAAGTACTCTTGTGGCTATCATACTATTATATATTCTATCATTAGATTATTACTAATGCATTAATGTAAAAGCAGGGTTTTACACATGTAGTTGGTTGAGTTGAACTACAACTAATTACTATTTTAATTTTGGATTAATTTGTGGATTATTTTCTTGATTAATCCATTGATTAGTTAGAAATGCCATCACAATTAGCCCAAAACCTTCGCAATGCTTGTTTTGACAGACCAATAGAAATACTTCATTCAAAATTATTAACACAAACAGTTAAAAGGAAAAGCAACAAATTATCACGTCTGTGAAGTTGGAACCATGAAATGTTTCGGCACAGAAAATGACAAACAATTATCAAGATAGCTTCAATCAGGCATAAACTGTTCATATCGTCACAATATATAACTCTTCGTATGTTTTGTGTGCATCTTGATTTTGTAACGTAACTAGTAACTAGCGCTGTCAGATAAATGCATCAAACAAAAAAGTACAATATTAGAAAGTAGCCTAAAATGGAATTACTCAATGAAGTACATCTACTTAAAATTTGTACTTGTTCTACCATACTTGAGTAAATGTACTTAGTTACATTCCACCCTGATTACACCACTCTGGTTTTTCCACAGTGACTATGATGATTAATTTCTGCTGACAGTGCTAATAAGCTATAAGCTAAATTTTCTCAGGCTGCATTAAGCATGAATTCAAAGTCACTTTACTGGCGACACACTGATAAACACACTGGAGATAAAGAGAATACAAACTAACATTGTCACATTCCAGCCATATTTGCCAGAAACACAGAGAGGGTCCGAGAGAATAGGAAGGAGACCACGTTTGACAATGTGTGGAAGTGTACATAACCTCAAACAACCCTCAAAGAGAATGGGGGCCTAAACTCTTATCAGACGGGGTGTCGTTCCTCTGCAGCAGTGTGTATATGTGTGTGCGTGTGTGTGTGTTTGTGTGTGTGTGTGTGTTATTGCCATTGTACAAGTGACACATTAACCAATGACTCTGTTAATGAAGGACACGCAATCACTGATTCTTGCATTTTTGGCAGCACATACACACATGCACGCACACACACACACACACACACACACACACACACACACACACACACACAGTATATGCAGATAGCCAGTTCAAAGTTTACATATGGAGAAATCTATTCTCTCCACAACAGGGTGTAATAAGGTTGGAGTTAAAGGTCATACACAGCCATAAACCCACTTTAGAGGAGGAGGAGAGTATGATTCAAACACCAAGATGACTTTATTACCAGCACTCTGTACCTCACAAACACACTCTATCAGGCATACACGTATCAAGTCAAGCGAAGACAGGTTCGTTTGTACAGCCCTATGTAACATATAATGTCTGTCAAGTTTGCACCGAAAAAAAACCAAACAAAAACAAGACAAACTTTCTAAAAGACATAAAACAAGAGGACAAAAAATGGAAAAATGCCATTACAGAGGTGTATCTATAACACCTGGTTTATAACACATTGTAATGTAATTGTTTTAATCAGCTATAAAGATATTTTAAGTATTTATAATTCACAGCAAATGAGGACACATTTTACATAATTACAGCTGTAATTTATTAAGCTTTAACTTATGGGTGCCCACAGGATGCGTCGTTGTATTTGTTGACAGATACATAAAACACTTCAATGTGTTTACAGCTAAAGTATGATATAGTATGTGCTTATTAATTTGATCACCTCTCTCGAGTGGCTGCAGTTGTGAAGGGAAGATGATTGAAAAAGATGAAGAGATCTATATAAGAGTCATAAGAAAATGAAAACCCAATATGACAATAGGATTATAATAATGAGTACAATAGGTAACTTCATAATCCAGCCCATAATTTACATTGATTTTGTTCTATAAGCCAGTTGCCAAAGAACTGCTGGTACTTTAATATAGATACAGTGGAAGAAAAGAAGGCTGTGGGGAACATAGGAGTAACAGCTGGGTATCTCAGAGGAAAGGAGAAATACATTGGGACCTCATGATTCTGCTGAATCTATGATCTAATCTATCACTGTTATGATATGTACAAGTATGATAAAAACAAATTCGTTATTGGTTATTAGGAAAGTAACAGAGAATCTGGTGTCCATCTATCAAAAACTGCCAAAGATATAGCTGTTAAAGAGAGTTATTATTTTATGTTCAGTCTCAACGTGGCCACACAAAGCTGTAGTTTCTTTCATTAACAAAACATGATATCGCTGCCTTGTTCATACTGCTTAAGTGAAAAAGAGAGAACAATCAACACTTTATATTACAGCTGGCATGTTCTCACAATGTAATTACAAGAAGCAAAAATATTTGAAGCTTTGAAGTATTTTATTGCTACTTGACTCATACAACAAAATGACACTGTAAATCGTTGGCTTGAATGTGAAGCGTTACCACACAGCACCTTCTGTAATAAAGCCACAAGTCATGTACTGGAGACAGCAGCAGGCAGTGAAGATGGCCATCATGGAGCTCATAGAGACATGTGGGAACTGGCCCGACTGGTCTGATATGAACCTGTCCATAACCGTAGGAAGGTGCACACAAACAGCTTTACAACGGTCATTGAGACCGATGGGGGATGTTCAAGTCTGAAGAGGAGTCTGCTTTCTTTGTGTCTGCTATGTTGTTGCCAACCAGACTGAAAGTAACCCCACACTCACATATGTCATTATCATATGGCCGTGCATGCTAGAAGATAGTGGAAGAGACTAATTTATATGCAATTTATATTTGACTTTTCTCAATTCACGTTTAACACAGATTTGTTTTATTATGTTATATTTCTATAAATCGATTTAAATTTTAAAATTTTACTGTCCAAAACTATTGTGTATCTCCATCAGACAATATTTGTTTGTAGCGTGCATTTCTGTGAGAAAAAAAATGAAAATAAAGTGTTCCATACTGATATCTGTATTTGGTCCACACACTCAAACACGTGAAGACAAACATTCACATATTGTGTGTCACTTTCCACTTGGTATCAGGAGCCTTTCAAACTGATAATCCTGTTTAGAAATGACTAATAGGAAACATGCTGCCTTAACTCTAAATATAGTTGATGATATATATGCTGCTTTACCAGAACCATTAATTATGTTCTACGCTGCAGTAAAGTGTGAGATTTAAGCATTGACTCAAACATTATATCATTGCTGGACAAGCACATTTCAACATGATGTTTGCAGAGGCACTGAATGAAACAGTGTCACTGTCGGGAGATTCTGCATTGTGTTGTATGTAAACGTCACCATCTTTACTCACTGTTAATGGAAACATAAACAGTACAGAAATATGAACATCCTGAGATGTGTGCTAGCCCTGCAGGCATGTCAGATGGCTGAAGGGTGAAGCTTTATTATTACAAATGAACATTTACAAAATTATTATTACGTTTAGTTAAAATACCCTTTTTTAAACTGAAACAAAAACCAGTAGCAAGACTAAAAGGACTGAAAGACTACAAATAATACAACATGAAATAAACGGTATCAACATTTTGAAATTTTTTTAACAGAAATAAATGCAGGGTTATTAAGTTTTGAAAAGTGTCAATCAAACTACAACTAAAGCTGCCACAAAACTGAGAGTCATTTCCACAAAATAAAAAGTGAAACTAACTGACTTGAAAAGTAACAAAAACTAAATCTAACATTAAAATGTTAATAAGAATGAATTCGGAAACACAACTATTAATGCTTTGCTCCAGTCTTTTGCATAAACCATATTTCAGGGTCAGTATCAAACTAAAATAATTTTTATCGCTCATAGGAGACAAGTGTTAAAAGCTGAAATGAGTCAAACATGTGTGTGTGTGTATGTGTGTGTGTGTGTGTGTGTGTGTGTACTTTCTATCCTTGTGTGGGCCAACCCTTTACAAATGACCTTTCTTGTGAGGACATTTTGGCCAGTCCACACAAGGAAAATGCTAGGATGACTCTGTGTGTGTGTGTGTGTGTGTGTGTGTGTGTGTGTGTGCGTGTGTGTGTGTGTGTGTGTGTGTGTGTGTGTGAAGGTACAGGCAGATTAAAGTCGACCAACGTTAAGTGTAAAAATCCTGCTCTGACTAAAAAACAATCATCCAACAGTAAGTCTACACTTGTGCCGACAGGGAAAAGTCTGCCTCTGTCCTGTTGTAACACTTCCTTATTCAAAGGGTCACCTCACATCCTGCAACGCAGAACGTCAACCAATCCCAGCGTCGCACTTATGATTAACAGTAATGACTCAGCACAAAAAGAGAGCCTTTCTGCCCTCCCACACACACACACAGATACGAACACAGGATCTGACATTAAAGTCTTCTACTTTTTTTTTCTTCCATTCCGATGAAAGAAGTTTCCCCTTTTGCCTAGAATTTGATCAGCTGACACTCCAGTCATGTGGTTTGTCACTAACCAATGGCTGAGCAGGGGACTTGTGTGTTTAGGTGCTACAATCACTGCCAAGGTCAATGAGACGAGGAAGGAGAGAGAGAGGGAGAGAGAGAGAGCAGTGAAGAAGGAGGGGAAAAGGCACAATAGAAGAAGAAACAGAGTCATCCCTATGACTTGTAACCACACTGAAGCCACTTATTATCTGACCAGAAACCATTGTAACGTCAACATGGGTGACTGTCGTCTCTCCCAACACTGGATAATAACACTACCTATCATGTGATGACCAGCATGTAGTTGAAACATTAGAATAGAATAGAACAGAATAGAACAAGTTGGGTCTTCTTTTGGTAGCTTTGGTGACATTTGACACTAGAGTCCATTACAACAAACTCAACAGTCCAGCTAGTCTTACAGGTTGTAAACAAACCTACTGTTAAATTCACATTTCGGTCACAATATTTAAATCACTCATTTGGAAGTGAAAACAAAAGTGAACACAAAGCAAAGGGAATTTGTAATGGATATTTCAGATGTGTTCAACTTTGCTTTTGCTTCTTGCTTCTGGTGCACTTTGTTTTGAAGCTGTGTCATATTTCACCAGTAAAGCTGAGAGCGAAATATTAGAGTAGCAAATAAATGTGTGACAGCAACAATAATAACAATAAGACCCTGCCATTAAACTCTCATTCCATGGCTAACTAATCCTTGTTAATTGTTAAGTGTTAATTTGCATTGGTCTGAAGGTGTCAGTATACTTTAAACAAAGTGTTTTAGCCAAGATGTCTAACAGACACTTTTTGAAGCTTCCAAAACTGACAATCCAGCAAGCGACCCACTTTACAGAGGGCAGAGGTGAGAGAGACACAACTATATCCATCCCTTTTCACGAGTACAACTGATTGCCACACCATAAATGTCACTGAGGAGAGGCTGTACAAAAGTGTGCATGATTATTGCAATGTAATGAATCACTGTGTCTCACCCTTTTCTATGACAGCAGACTTTTAGCTGCGCCTTTATTTGCAGCCATTCAGACCAGCTCTGAACACTTTTGTCTTTAGATGTGGTTGGAAGACACTTTGTATAAACTAGTTCCTTTTGCGCTCACCCCAACTTTAATCCACCACTGTTGCCAACTAATTGTGCAACAATGTCAAACAACAAACCTAATGTTGATATTATATCATTTAAAGCCTCCCTGCAATGCAAATCACTTGTCCATATCTGACATATCTTGAATGAAACCAGCAGTCGATGCCATGGCTGACCATTTCTGCCTTGGAACTGTAATGTACCAATAACAACGAAACACAGAATCAGACCGTCAGGGTTTTCACATGTAACATACAGAAAGAACCAATCCTGTCACCTCGCGGGTGGGGCTACAGCAAAACAAGCCGGCATCAGAGAAGAAGTCAGGTGTAGTTAAGCAATGGTATTCTGCAAGCTAAGTGTCACTATTTTCAAAATGATGGCAGAAATGAGGTCTGTTTTAAGTTGCAAAAGGAGAAATGATGAGTGTTCATGTATTACAAAATATCTGAAAATACAAGATCAAACTTCCAGAGAAAACTCACAAAACTTATACTGAAGCCTGACACAGCAAGTACAAGCCAGCATGTTGGTTTGAAGTCTTATTTTTCTTGTGTTTAATCTCTTGGCTGTGTCCAAACAAATCTGTAGTGTGCTTGATAATGTTATTCAGTGCTAACCTGTTGCGTGATGATTCATGTGAAATGCTGACAGGACGTTTCACGTGGTTTGTGGGTGTTGACAAAGAAAGTTACGGCAAACGTTACTCAAGACAGTTTGTCAGACAGGTAAGCTGCTGATTTAACTGAGGTTTGTGTGTTTGATGAGCGGAGTTGAAGGTGCAGGAGAGAGGCAGGAGGGTGGGTGGAGATAGGGGTGGGGACTGTTTGCATATTCATAGAACTGCACATACTAGAAGGTAAAGGTGAAGAGTTACATCTAAGCCAATGTAAGGCATGAAAGGAATTCTAAATATATGATTTTGATGAACAGAGATGAGTTTTTAGATGTTTAATCAAGGCCAGGAGAGGAACTTTATCGGAAGTTTATATATGTCCTTCCATGATACTACATTTACAACTACTGTAAATGCATGAATGATGTCGTGTTTGCAAGTCATCATTAAATTGCAGGGCGATAACTCGGTGTACAATATCTGTAATTACAAGTGACAGGAATTTTACCGTCATCTACAACCATGCTCATCTTCTGGCAATCGTAACACTTGTGATTTTCACCATCCCTCATTTCCTGGAAAGGCAAATTGTTCTCGAACACACACACAGACCAGGAAAGCGAGAAGGGAAAGGAAAACAGGCAGATAACAGGGAGAATGAAAAGCTGGGGGAATTCAGTGTCAGACAACTCCTGCTAACGCCCCCCTAAATACAGATCGGTGAACACACAATGGCTAAACTGCTGAACAGTTTCACTCACGCCACACTGAAACAGGGATTTTATGACAAGAAAAAAAAATCATCCTGAGAAACCAAAAGGCTGTGTAATCAACCTGTTTGCCTTCTCTCTCACTGAATCACAGGCTGAAACAAAAAGGAGGGAGGTGAAGGGAGTGTGAGAGAGGACAGAAGTGTGAAGGATGGATGAGAGAAAGAGAGACGGACGAACCTGATTGTCTGCACATGCATGTATATGTGTGTGTGTGTGAGAGAGAGACAGAGAGAGAGAGAGAGTGTGGGTATGACCACTTTGTGTCAGTTTTGTGAATGGGTTCACAGAGTCGGTCTCGGCCCATGGAACATTCCATTCTGACTGGGCGACTGGGGGGGCAGAGTGTGTGAGTGTCTGTGCGTGTGTGTGTGTGTGTTCACGTGTGTGTTTGGGGTTGAATTTTATCACGAGATGCAGTGTAGCACCGGCAGTTTCTGTCCCCCCAAACCTACTCACTTCCACACAGCCCTCAACACCACTTGCATTTGCTTGCCTTCAATGCCAGAATCAAATCACCTACCACACACACACACACACACACACACACACACCTTGCCTCTTGGCCTGCTGTCCAGACAACTAGCCCATTGTGTGTAGCAACAGGTATGCAGAGAAGAGCCTGTTTGAGAACAGCAATTGGATGCTCTGTGCTAAAGGACAGGTTCACATTTTTTTAAAGTCTCTTTTAAAACAAAACCAGAATGCTTATATGTGCATTAAAACACTTAGTCGCTGTTATTTTTCTTCCAATAAAAGTGTCCTGATTCTGCAATAAATAAATGCTTCTAATGTGCATATGGGCTTGCAAGTATTGTTTTAAGGCTGACTTGAAAAACTGCATCCAACTCCGTCCAGCTGAAAGAGGAGGAGGAGGAAGAAAACTAGCAGTGAAATGAAGCATGATAACAGCATTAGAGTACGAGCAAGTTGAAGGAGAGAGGAGGGAAGGAGAGAGAGGCGAGCAGGAGAGGAGGAGAGAGGATGGAGGGTTCAGCAGTGTCACCACATGGGGGGGTGGAGGGGTTACACAGGGGTTGAAGGTTGAACGGCAGAAGGAGGGGGTGTGGGGAGGAGGAGGAGGAGGACTGTTGATCCAGCCTTCACAGTGAGTGGATGTCACCTGTTTACACACTCAACAGTGTGCATCAATCCCACCACGTTCTCAGAAGAGAGACAGCTGCACAATGTCTCGTCTCATTGCCTCATGTTGTCTCACTTGGCTCGAGTGCTATCAGTCTATGAAGATTAGTTTTAGTTTTTCCCAATATAATGGAGGTGATTGAGATTCTGATTGTTGTGGTCAAAGTTATAAAGTCTTACTAAAGTGTTACAGTTACAATGACAGCAGTTGACAGTGAGGCCTGTCTCCATGAAATTACACTAAATACTAACAATTTCTTTTCCCAATTCGACCACATCTAT
The DNA here is from genome assembly GCA_037975185.1 of Centropyge bicolor. Taxonomy (NCBI): domain Eukaryota; kingdom Metazoa; phylum Chordata; class Actinopteri; family Pomacanthidae; genus Centropyge; species Centropyge bicolor. Next base: position 4,228,759 of record JBBMOC010000021.1, on the reverse strand, counting down.
GTCCCACATGGCAGGTGGTCATGTGGATGGATGTGTGTTAAAAGAGCAGGATGTGGTTTCGGCAACAGATAAGGCGAGTGAAGAGATTGTGCTTTTGCTTGCATGTTAATAAAGTTTATAGAGTAAAAAAAACACCATGTGCTTCCAGCAATTTTAGACTTTTTCAGTAAACCACAATCTGTTCCTAACCTTAGTCAAGTGCCATGAGTTTCGAAATGTAATCATGAAAAAGTTTAATAATGCTTGCTGTCGCTTTTAGTGAAAATTGTAGGAAATTCAATACATTAAATACACCAGTGAAGATTTAACATATAAGCATATATGAGTGATTCTTCAATTAATAGTAGTAATGATTTGAGTTTTCACTCTTTGCAGAAAATGTTGGCTAAGTTTTAGACTTGCTAAGCTAACTGGTTAGCATACAGTGTACACTGAATATACGTAAATAAAGTGAAATTTCCTATTAATAAATTTAAATACTCTAACTTCTTTGGTAAAGCCAAATAAACATACTCAGGTCAGGACGTATAAAACATCAAATTACTTACATGTCTGGGAATGTTCCTCTGGAGCATCTCATTAGCAACAATGTAAGTAACTGTTTGTAAAAACTTTATTGCTCTCTAACATGTTGAGTGTGATGGTAATGACAGGTTTATGAGGGACAGCGATATTTAGCCATAAATAAATTGCAAATTGAACAAATAGAAACTATATGAATTTGAAAAATGACTTTTTAAGTTGTTATGAGGAAATGCAAATTTAAGTCTCTAAAGTAAAGTTATTAATTTAGCATTTTTTATTGCTTTATTATAGAGGGGATGTCAAAAAGTCTGGGTTGGGGACAGCCCAAAACAGTTACTGCAACCTAAACGTAACAAATACAATAATGTTTTTTTGTAAACAAAACAAATTTGTTTTCTTTGGTTAACCAAAGAACATGTTTTTCTGGAAACCCTACCCTGTGGACAGAAAAGCTCCCTTAATTGAAGAACCACAGATAGGTAGACAAATTGATTAACAATGTTTTCTTGTGATTATGTTGACTGAAAAAAACATTATCCAGGCAGCTAATGCTTCCATCAAAAGACATATCAGTTCTTGCAAATTAGTTTTATATGAACTGAATTTTTAGGAGACAGGGTTGGCCCTTTCCTCAGCGATATTGATTAGAAAGAAATGTTGCAGCCAAATATTTAAGTGAAATTTTCCAGCAAAAATTCTTGAGGTGAAAATCTCAAGATATCTCAAAACCTGCACCACTTACAGACTGTCCTTACCAGAAAACCAGCAGCACTGGTCATCTTTTTTAAAAATGACCTATGCTTGCATTTACCAAATGAGGACCTCTTGTGGTCTTGTGGTGTGTGAATAATGACTGTTGTCTGTCAGGAGCAAAGGCAGAAGCAGCGTGACGTTGTTGTACAGACACAAAACCTCTAATGGACGAGGCTGGGGTTTGGTGGTTTGGTCAACAAAGCGTGTGACTTTGACACAGGAGACGGCTGTTTGCATCTCGTTTCCTACCAACTTTCAATGTTGTATCTTCTACTGTCGCAATCACTCCCCATCCTTAACACCACTAAAGTAATGGGAAACATTTTTTGGAAGGTGCTGAGAAATAATGCATCCTGTAGATAGTGGAATCGGATTTTTTAAAAAAAACACTTTTATGAGTTGTTGTGGAGGACGTGAACAAACATTTGGTGTTAAGAGGTGGACTCTTTAATCTAAGCTGATCATTGTTACTGGACCTAAACACATCCTGATCCTGATTACATTGTTGTACAGAATTTCTCTTTTCTCAATATCCTTCCTTCTACAATACATTGTCACAACTTCCTTCCATCTAACTGCTCAACATCTCTGAGCCTTAACTTTTATCTTTTCTGCCTGCCTTACAAGGCCCAAGCCTTTCATTTAGTCTCTTAGTGCTTTTGTGAATAAATTGAGCAAAAACATATTTTTCACATTAAAAAGCTCCCCTCCGTTGTTCTACCTGTATGTACCCTAATTTTTGCCTATTTCAGCTTTCCCCTGGTCTCCCTGCCGCTCAGTGTTTGGCCTGATCAGAGGGGAGCTGAAGAGAGGGGAGGAGGGGGGAGGTGATAGAGGAGAAGAATGAAGAATGTGGCCATTGTGCTTTCCAGGTATGTGTGTTTGTGACAAACAGAAAGAGAGAGGAGAGAGAGGCTGATCAGATCTAGTTACAGGTGTTTCATAAACAACACAATAGTGCTAACAGGTTCCCTTCTCTCTCCCCCTCTCTCTCTCTGTCAGCTGCATTCGTCTCTTTACTCTGTAGCTTTAGATTTCGGCCTTAGTATTGCTGGATTAGGCTTATGGCTTTGTCACACACACACACACACACACACACTAGACTGAATCTGTGCTTCCCCATTATGAGCATGAGATGATCATGTGACAGTCATGTGACACAACCATATACTACGTGAGCATGTGCTTGTGTGTATATAACTAATGTCGCTTAAGCTGTTTCTCTTCCTTGTGCTTGAGGTTTTGCTAAATAATAATTACCCATCAGCTTCCTGCTTTTAAAAATCGGATTCCGAAAACACAAGAGATCTATTTTTCTTCCTGTTGCCCTCCAACAACGTCTGTCTTCCTGAAACTAGAGCAGACCCAAACACAATACTATTAAGGTCACACTAAAAAAAAAAAAAAGTCTAGATATAAATTCCTGTCTCGGATAACTGTTTGTCCCTTTTTGCAATTGTGGAATGTGATACAGTGGGTTGAGAGATAAGTATCATTCTGAAAAATGGTTCACCTCTTGAACCCTCTTGTGCAATCAGCAATGAAACCAGTGTCTGAGAGAAAGACATTTGAATAATAGCTATCTTATTCTAATCCTTTTACTGGTATCTATTTTTGGTTTTCTTTTTGCATGAGGCAGTTTGAAGAAACCATGTGTCATCACTTCATCAGGTCTGACCAGCAAGTCAACACTCACACACCTTTCACACGCCTTAAACGTGCAGGTATTCACAGTATTCACAAGGAAACCGGTCACCTGTTGAGATGGAGGGAACACACGCACACTCACAGAGGAGTGTGATACAGGTGACAGTCCACACTTCCCTGTTCTCTACAGATGATTGTCAGGACTCTGGAAACTTTGTAAGTGAAATAGGTTTTCTCTCATATTACAACACCAACAACAAGCCATAAGCATCATTTTACATTTACTAAAATTAGGCCCTCTGAGAATTATATGCACATTATTAAACGACATTTTTTCTATGTTCATACTATGTTTACCTTCTCATTTATTATATATTGTATTGTATTTTATTAATTTTTTGAATTTGAAAATTTCGTGCATTAATTTGGGGGATTTTTTTTAAGAGAAACTCGCTAATTGATTTTTACCATAAATTCCATACTATACCAGGAATAAATGAGAAATTTAAGATGTTGTCAAAAGAGATCACAATATAAAGCATCTGTAGAGACGTATGAACATCTTCAAGACATCAGAGGTGAACAAGCTACAGCTGAAGAAGGGAAACTTTAAATTTGATCTAATAATCTTGGAGATATTTTAACTATGGCCGAGTGTCAGAGAGAGACGTCTGCTCTTTGCTGAACTTTTACAAACAGACACAAATACTATATACTAAATAACTACACACAAATGTACTTTACAGTTCAGTGTGTGACATATGTACAGGCACGTGCACTCACACATGTATACGTTTACACAACTAAACCTAATTTGTGCAACAACAGGACACCCAAGGCTAACTGGCGCCCTGCTCAACCAGTTTTCTCAAACACACACACTCACACAACAACTTGACAAGACGGCAAGTGATCACACACACGCACACACACACATATCCCCACACAAATAAACATCGAGTCCCTGTCCCATAACCTTGTAGTGAAGGTTATAGCAGTCAGCTGGGTCAGTGTGAACACTGGACCAGCTGAAGAAATGTCCTTCCAGATACCCACTGTGTGCGTGTGTGTGTGTGTGTGTGTGTGTGTGTGTGTGTGTGTGTGTGTGTGTGTGTGTGTGTGTGTGTGTGTGTGTGTTCATAAACCTCCAGGTGACAAAACAGATCACCACATCCCTTAACTTTAACCTTACATCAGAACTTTTAAGATTAAAAAGAGACAGAAAGGAAAGAAAAAGAGACACATGGAGAGTTTTCAGCAAACCTGTAGGATGATGGGACTTGTAGTCACTGTGTCAATGCAGGTTCTTCTACCACCGTTCAAAAGCAACAATCCAGTTTGTCACTTTCTCATCTTCCTCTTCCTCTTCCTCTCCTCCTTTGAGCTCTCTGTCAGTCGGGTTCACTCCGGCCTCTGGTTCTCTGTCAAGGCGCCTCCTGTCTTCAATGACAGGTCCCCCAAAGTACAATCAGAGAAGATCTCAGACACATCTAACACACACTCACACACACACACTGAGAGAGACGACAAGTCAGAGTTTCTGTTCTGCTTTTGGTGTTTTTTCAGATTATGACTCAGATCCTCTCTGTTTGTCCTCTCCTCTCTGCTCCAGTCACGACAGCGCTTGTAGACGCAACAGCAGGAGACAAGAGAGAGGGGGAGGAGGAGGAGGAGAAAGAGGGGGAGTGCACAAGGTCTCAAAGTGGAGGAGAGAGAGAGAGAGAGAGAGAGAGAGAGAGAGAGAAAGAGGGAGGGATGGAGGGAGGAATGGCAACGGTAATTAGTGAGTCTGTACCTGACTCTCACTGACATAAGCCCCACATTCCTCAGGAGCGAGGAGGGGGGGAGAGAGACGAGAGGAGGGGAGAAGAAAAGACAGAAAAAAAACCTTCTCAACACACACCAACAACCTGCTAATGATCCCAGAAAATACCCTCTCCGCCCAAAGGCAAACAAAAACCAGTCCTCCTTGCAGCGCACCATAGCAGACGCGTTGCTCCAGTCAAGGTTGCATGATGTTGGGTGAAGGTGCTTCAGGCGCTCTGTCCCTCACCTGAACCCTCCGAATGCTTCCTCGCAAGCTTGGTCTCCACTGTTTAGTCCTCTCTCTGTCTTTCAGTCCGTCTCTCTCTCTCTCGCTCTCTCGCTCTCTTTCAATCTGTGTATGGTGTACACACTGCCTGCTCCGAAAACTCACCAAACCAGAATCTGACTTCCCAGATCCCCAACACACCTCCCTCCCCCTCCCTTCTATCATTCCGGATGGGAAATGCTATCCTCCTGTGGCCCTGGCCAGTAGGTGTGTGTGTGTGTGTGTGTGTGTGTGTGTGTGTGTGTGTGTGCAAACAGCCAGTCCCTTCAATCCCTCCAGCCACAGCAGCCTTCCTCTCAGGCAGCTTCCTGCACACCTACTTCAAAAACCCCTCACACCACATGATCACTCACATCCACCACATGCTTATTACTGATGAGCAACCTTTTTTTTTTTTTTGGCTCATTCACAAATATACACGCGCCTGATGTCACGATGACACGCTGTCTTTATGTTGCAGCGTTCACCCATTTGACGTAGGTCCGGCTGTAATGACAACTTTCAGTAATAACAGCAGCTCAGATTTCTTGTGTTTGACTGTCAGCATGAGGATGGAACTGGGGAAATGTGAAACTTTACATGTCTACTTTCTCACCTTTGTGAAGGATGTTGTTGTTCTGAACCTGAACTGAAAGCAAAACAGTGGAGATAGTATAAACAGTGTCTATATATATGTGCTGGTTCAACTTGTGTTTCTTATTCTTTAATTCTAATCCTCCTCATGTCTTTCTTTCTTTTCTGTCCCCACCCACTCTATTCTCTGTCATTTTTACTTGTTTGATCATGTAGAGCAGTTTCAAAACACCAGACCTCCTCCTCTCCTTCAACATCGTATTTGTGAGTTTTTCTCTGTGTGCGCATTTGCCTACCTGAATTCCTTGCACTTCCTTCTTCCTGATCTCAGGTGCGTGTTGAGTGCGACGTCTTTGTGACAACCAGTTATGAGGGAGGCGCACACACAGAAACAGAAAGAGAGAGCTGACTATAGTGAGCAGTGACATCCGTGGTCAGCCAACTGACACACTGAGGACAGAAGAGAGAAGTGAGGAAGCTGGATTTCTGTTTAGAGTAACAACACACACACACACACTAACACACATGCATACATTCAGATAATGTCCCCCCTACACACACACACACACACTCACAGTAGGGAACTTTCGAGTGAGTGTGTGTGTGTGTGTGTGTGTGTGTGTATAGGAAACTGAGATTGAGTCAGACGTGCTCACAGAGAGAAATAACGTTTCAACACAGCAGCTGAACTCTGGCTGGGAGGAGGCCAGGGCTGTTGGATGTGTTGCTCAATACATTTCACTTTAATGCTTATTTAACAGAACTCACAGGCCTGAGATCAAGTGTGCAAATACAGAAGCAGACATACATAATACAGAGTGAAGTTTTAATAGCTGTAATGTTTCAGGGAGGCTGCAGAGTTTACAGCTGATCTTCAGTGATCTGATAACTTTTCTTACCTTATTATCACAGATGGAAGTAGTAAAGTGGTTTATTGGTGTTCAGTCATTGTGTGGTTGTAAAGTAATAGTGTGTAGGCAGATAAAACCTGGACATGTGCAAGGCAACATACATGTATATCCAGCGTTTAAGATAAATTACAACAAATCACATTTACTTGTCACCACTTTGATTAAATAAAATAGACCACAGTGTTTTAGATGCAAGCCGTGCTATTGCTCCATATACAACTCTTGGTTCTCAATAATTTTCTTACAGTTTGAAAATCCACTTGCAGAGACTTGCGAAAGTTTGCTAATCCATCACAGTGAAAACCAGGACTTGTGTTAAGATTCGTTATTGTTGCATGTTCATACCGTGCAGGCTTTTGAAAGTTACCACTATAAATAATTTGACATGAGCTGCACAGAAGCATTTCAAAGGCTATATGGCAGCTGCCAGCTGTGGGTGAAGAAGAACTAGAATATTTTACTGTAGTAAAAGTGGTAACACCACAGTGTAGAAATAATAGAAGTTAAAGTCCTGCAATCAAGACTTTACTTAAGTAAAGGTATACACATATTAGCATCAAAATATACATAAAGTACCAAAGTAATCATTATGCAGAGTGGCCCATTTCAGAATAGTGTATATTACATTATTTTATTATATTTATCGATGGATTCATTTGTACAGTAATTTAATGTTGCAGCTGGTAAAGGTGGAGCTACTTATAATTACTTTATTAGCTGCAAGGGAGGTTGTGAATTTATCTTTATCTTATATCGCTAATAATACATCATAATCTATTAGTTGATTATAAATCCTAATATTAATCTGACTCTGCAAAGTAACTAGTCGTGGAAGTCATCGAATATATGTAGTGAGAGAGAAAAGGAGTTAAAGGAAAGTAGCAGAAAATGGAAATATTAAAAAAAAAAAAGTACCTCAAAGTTGTACTTAAGCACAGTACTTGAGTAAATGTACTTAGTTACTTTTCACCACTGGTTACTAGCAGTGTAAAGTATACAGGACTTGCAAAAACTTGCATGTGGTGTTACAGTTAATTTTGATACATTTGTAAGAGTTGGAGTAAGACTATGTTTCAGATACATTTTGTTGGTGTACAATCATTATTAAAGTAACAATGAAAGGTGGTCAAAGGTGAATAATATCTTTCTTATTTTATTATACTGTTTCTTGTTGCGTCATGGAATAATGCAGGGATCATTCACAAACCAATGGGATCAGTTGTCGAGATAGATGGAACTTTATTTGATGGGAGGGGCAGGATTGAACAAAAATGTATTATTGTTTTATTGGTTAGAGTTTCTGTACACACCTCCAGTCACAGAATGAGGTCAGTAAGAAAGGCAGACTGTTCATTAGGAGGTAAAAGTGTTGAGATATATATATATATATTAAATTGGTGCATTAACACTCCAGAGTCTGTCCAGCAAGATATCAAATGAAAGAATTTCACAAAACTCAAAGTATTTCTCCTTTAACCACCTTCTCATCTATCTCGATAAAAGACTGAGAGAAAATATTGAGCGATTCCTTTGATAGTTACAGAAATTGCGGCCAAAAGTGATAAAAATAAAGTCCAATTTGTAATAAACTGGAATGATCCTTTAATTATGGCTTTTTCAGTTTACATACACACAGAGAGACTTTGAGACGTGCACATGCAGCCTTTTCACAGGGTGTAAACAAAAGCAAACTCTTCCCACAATAAGCAGCTCAGACCCTGCCCTGGTTGTTAGACAAAAGACGGAGAGACCTGAGACACAGAGAGCAAAGATTCCCAGGAAAACACTCCCGGCCGCTTTCTCAAAAACACCCGACAAAGACACACAAAGAGACGGGGAAGTGTATCTATTCACCTCCAACAAGTGGGCCCGATCAAGCCATCACACACACAGCATGGAAAACTGAGAAAGGAGGAAAACGTGGATCATGTTACTATTGTATCTGCTTGTGAACTGGATTCATGATGTCAAACTGTATCAAGTGACGCGGCCTCGCTGTGGAGCTTGTTGCTTTTAATCTGCTACATTCATTTCTCTATCTCACACACACACACACACGTTCACACATTCTGGACACATACATTTGTGTGTGTGTGTGAGAGAGAGAGAGGACGTGAGTCTAGATTCTAATTTGGTCTTGATGAGTGAGAGAGATCTAAACCTGATGAACTCCACTAAATCTATCACAAAAAAATACACTATGTGGCCAAAAGTATGTGGACGATCCTGCTGTCTTCTAAGGTATGGGCTAGGCTTATTTCTTTTTAATAGGCATTTGCTTATTGACTTTCAAGAAAAGGTTGGTAACAAGTAAACAAGCAAACAATAGAAAACTTGGGGTAGGAAATAAAGAATTTCATGCAGAAGCCTGAAGACTCAATCGGCAATCAAAATTGAAAAGAGAACCTGTCACATTCACCAGATTACCTGTGCTTAAAATCTAAACAGGCACTCTTCACAATTCATAAGCATGTATATTTTTATATATAGGTCCAAAAAAGGTAAGAGGAAGTTCAATTTTCCAAACTTCCTTTAAATCTACTGAAAATAGACACATACAATGCTCCTTCTCTCTCTCTCTCTCTCTGCTGCTGCTATCCCATTTACCCAGCTCAACTCAAAATAATTAGAGTCTGTAAAGCTATGTGCCAAAATGTGTGGAAAAGAATGTTTACATTTTGATATATTTGGTATTTGACATCTGAACTACAATCCCTGTATCCCAACTTTTTTGGAATGTGTTGCTGGCATCAAATTCACAATGAGCATATAGTTTAAAAATTCAGTTTCGACATTTGATATGTTGTCTTTGCTCAATTTTCAATTAAATATACAGTTTGGATGATTTGTAAACCATCACATTCTGTTTTTATTAACATTTCATGCAGTGTCCCATTTTTTTTGGAATTGGGTTTGTAAATCATCTACTTCAAAAACTTTGACCTAGAGCCATTTCACAAATATAAATTTCCATATTCAAAGTAAGAAGGTTAACCCAGTTTCATTCTGTACTTTCAGGACAAATACTACTTTACTACTTTAGTCTGTCTATGGAATCCTTATAGACAGTTGACAGTTTTATACATTTGTAATAAGTTATATGCTATGCATCTTAACCACTCACCCACTAGACACTTTATGCAATAGTGGTTTTTAAAACATTGTGGCAACAGTTTGTTACAGCATGAGGGACATAAAGACATCATGTTCCCAGTTTAGCGTGGAAGAACTTGACTGGTCTGCACAGAGTCCTGACCTCAACCCCATCCAGCGTCTTTGGGATGAACTGGAACACCAACTGCAAGCCAGACATTATTGCCCAACATCAGTAACAGTGTTGTTAGACTTTCATATCAGCATATTAATGCCCCTTGATTCTAAATGAGTTGTTCGATAATCACATAATGTGTAATGTTTGAGTGTCCACATACTTTTGGCCACACAGGGCATAGGCTATATCTTTGCACTAAATCAACTCTAGGTCACTCAAGTTGACAACACACATATAAAAGCATAGTGTAAATATTGAATGTGATGTGACTAACATTGGTATAAAATGTTGGATGTTGAGAGTCTGTAGGTAAAATGATTAAAGAGAGAAGAAACTCCTTCCAGCACTGTACAGCTTCCCGTAAAGATTAGACCTTTATTGAGAAAATTCCAGGTCGGCTTATGGCCGCACGACCTGCCGTCTCCAACCGGGCCGATTATTGAATACACACACATGCACACACACACACACAAACACAACACATGGGGAGCAACTGGAGCCCTGTTGTGAGGCGACATTGATGACGCGTGTTGGATGGGATAATCTCTCCAGCTGTACTCTCACACCCGTGGAGAAGTGAGGCTCATTTGGCCCCCAAAAAGCCCACTGAGGTTTTTCCACACAATGATAAACCCCATCCTGATTTTTTTGTTTTCTGGCAAGTTGTGCAGCCTACCAAACACCAGTAAAGTATATAAAATATCGATTTTATGTTTTTCTTCATGGTCCATTGCTGCTGATGGAGATGCTGGGCTCATCCCTGCTTGTGTGTGTTCACTCTGCATCCTGTTCATGCAGCAGAGAGGTTGACATGAAGAGTCAGGTTCATACATTCTTAATAGTCAAACACAGGCCAGAAAGTGGTTTGAAATGGGTCACAAGCTGCAGGAATGAGCTGCACTGTATCCTTGACATAATGTCTCCCTCTGTTGGTCTGATACTGACATTACATAGCTTTGATTTGTGGCAGAAAGGGAGGTTTAAAGGAAGATCCCACTGAGTTTTAAGTTTTTCTTACAGTCAGAGCAAAACAGTCACTATTTATGTCTCTTTTCCAAAAGCTACAAAACAGCTTGACGTCTCAACAATGTCCAGCGTGGTTCATCAATAATCATAGCATTTTTTGTTGTTGTTCAAAAAGCTGTCATTTTCACTTATAAAAACTGAAAAAAAAACTTTCATTGTTAGAGAAGAACAGATGAAAAGTAAAAGTGGTGCTGATGAATGCAATGGCAAGTGAATTTCAATTCAATACGATATTAAATCTATTTTTTTAATATATTCATTGTAGCTAATTACCATTTCATGAACAAACAAGTAACAAGTAAATGCTAATCAATTCAAATTCTGCTGATGCGTTCACTGACAGCAGAAAACCAGAGTGTAATAAAAATGGAGAAGAGGCTGAAGATACATGCAACATATCAGGGTGTTCCTCATACTTTGTAGACTTGTCTCAACTAGTGTGTGTGTTTTGTTTTCATCTCAGATTTAAGGTAAGAGTTTGGGTTTTTGTCCTGGTTAAAGTAAAAGCTGATTTTTAATTTTTGGCTGCAAAGAGGGCTGCGAGGAGGACGAAAAATTTTATACCTTTTTCTCTCTGAGACTCATCATGGAAAGAGCTCCCAGGATGTTTAGGAACTTTGAGGTTGTGGTAATAAGTACATTTTGTAAACCATCAAATTCAGAATAAGCAGATATTTACAAAAATCAGTAAAGTTGATGAGGTCAAACATTAAACGTATTGTCTTGTGCTGTTTTCAATTTAGCATGTGTCAAAAAAGATTAGCGTCCCAATTTTTTTGGAATCGTGGGTTGGGCAACAGTGTATTTCAAAATGCTTAAAAACAAAATAAACTCTTCCAACCGTCAGCGTTGTTGTGGCACGTCATGTGACATTTATTCATTACTTTTGGCAAGAGTGAAAGGTTAACTTAGTCACAGCAAGTTCTCTCATGTACGTCCTGGCTAAAATAACAACCTGTGTAGGTGGGATGTGCTAACATGGTTCAACAACTTCAAGCACTCAATCACTTGCACTTTGATCCGTCTAGTGAATTACTCACTGCACCAGTGGTGAGCAAAGTACTCAGTTCCTTTACTTAGGTAAAAAAAAAAAAAAAAAAAAAAATCCCCAATGTGAAAATAATCAAAACCTGACTCAAATAAAAGTATGTAAAGTAGTATCTGCAAAATTTACTTGCAGTATCAAAACAACTCATTGTACAGAAAAATGGTTCCTGTCAGTGTTCTTGTATGATGTCTATGGATTAATGTTACTGCTGCATTAATGTGTATGTTGCATTTTACTGCTGCAAATGTTTCACTACTTTATATACTGTTGGGTATTTTTATCTACAGTAATGCATCATATTTTATAAGATAATTACATGTTTGAAGCATCAGTGTCCTGTGGGAACCACATATCCCTAAAACATTCAGACAACAGAACAGTCCTGTTTATCCATGTATCTTTAGGACATTTAATTATTAGGTATCAGAAAAAAATCTAATTAAAAATATGTTGTTATTATTATAATTATTATTATTATTATTATTGCAATGGCCAACAGGGGGCAGTCTCAATCTGATGTGCCTGGCAAATGCCTCTGTGCTGTGACTGTGACTCCTGTGAATAAACTTAACAAGTCCAACTGGTCAGACATGATACTGAATACTGGCACGTATCACATGCTGTATATGTCAAAGCAAAACACACAAATACACACACGCAACTTTTTCTTTAGTCACTTCTTAGAGCAGGTGATCAGTGTGATCTCTTTCTACCTTTGTCCTAATTAATGCATCCAAACGTGAAAGAGCATCAACACATGACCCCATCTGTTAAAGTTAAAGTCTTGAAAAGCAGTTTTACAGTGATAGTAAAAGGTAGAATCTAAATGTTAAAAGTTAGTATATTATGTAATTTACTGTATATCTGTCACAGAGAGGAAAAGCCTCCTTCATTATCATATTGTTACCATGGTATTTCAAACTCAGGACATGATCCAGAGCAAAAGCACGCATGACAAAGAGGTGATGAGTGCATGAAGTGCTCCAATTCAATGGGCCACTATTAGACACCCAGTGCAGAGCAGAGGAAGACTTCCAGATCAGAGAACACCAGGTTGTGGTTGATAGTTAGACTCTGGATACTTGCTGAGCTGCGTTTCTCTGAGACACGATGAGCTGTGTTGCTCCTGTGAGGAGGATTGTGAATGACAAAGGTAAGACCTGCTATGCAATTTTAAACAGCCTATCATCGTCTATGCAGATTACACTAAGCTGCTGTAGCCTTTTCTCCCAGTCCTGCTCCTCTGAAGTGGACTTTCTCCTACGGAGGACAGGAAACTGCTTCACACTCATTAAATCACTGCTGTTTGATATTCATTCATTTCTTCCATTTGCACTGACATAGCCTTATTGGACACGCTGCACATTTCTGGTCAATCCCAACTTTGTGCTTAAACATCGATGAGTGCTGTAAAAGCCGATTACACCCCGTCTGTGTTTCTTTCTATTAATCCAGTTTAATTAGAGGCTGGTGGTCCCTGCACTTTCGGTTAATCCTCATGTGCCAGTTCTTCTTGTCAAGTCGAGTGATGTCTCCTGAACCCCCACATCACTGGTTCAAACCACAGCCTGCAAACACACTGTGCACTTCATATTTGTGTGTTTGTGAAGCAGCTGCACAGAGATGAGTGAAGCAGGTCAGTGAGAGGTGGACCTTTGTCCAGGGTCGGACAGAGGCCCATTATTAATTCATGCTGATGTATCTGACCGCCCGCCTAATTGCGGCAGGAAGGGGCCCAATTACCCACTGAGTCCGACGGCCACACTGTCTCACATTCACAGAAACTAGAAGGTGGATCACATGTCAGTTTGCGTCTTATTTACATTTGCGCATCTCAAGTTAAACAAGCAATGTTTGTGTCTGTTCAGATGCTCGTTGGTTGAACAGACGCTGGCAGGAGTGTAAAAGGTGTAAATGTAGGGAGACAGACTGAAACCTTTTTACAGAATCTTGACAAGTGTTTGGTTTTGTTGCTGTGAGCATGGAAGAGAAAGGTAAGATCTTTATGCTTCTGTGTGTGTGTGTGTGTGTGTGTAACATGAGCACACACACTGTTTCCCCCTCTCTTACAGTGGGCTCCAGCGAGGATGTGAATATGAGCTCTGTGACGGAGGAGGTCTTCACATCATCGCATCAAGACCACGACCAACAGAACAACAAGGAGCCCCTCTCATTCCTGCCTCCTCTTCCTCATCTCCTTTCACCTTTACCTTCACCAGGTGACACACAATTCTGAATTCCTTCAGTAGTTTACTCATACTAAGGATGGATCATATTCATTCAAGCTTATTTTTTAGTAGCAGTGTCAGGATTATTAATATTCAAGTGGTTGTACGCACGGGCTTTTATTGTGAAAAGAAAGACAAGGCTCTCAAATATACCTGTGGCCTCAGGTTGCACTCACCTATAGCTGAGCTGTACACACAGAAAACAAAGATCTGAACCTTTCAGTGTTATGGAAAGAGCACCCATAGTATCAATAAGCTTCTTAAGTGTGCAACATTTTCCTCCTGATGTTTTTCCATTTACACAATATGTCGCTTTTTTCCTCCTCTGACTTCTTTTCCCTCCTTTAATTTCCTCTTATTTCTTCTTTCCAATTCCTCCTCCTCCTTCCCTTTTCCATCTCACCCCCTGCTACTCCTCCCCCCTCTCACTCAATCTTCCTGCAGTCTCCCCTCCGTCAGATCGGGCCTACCTGCGAGCAGCAGCCATTTTCCAGCAGCTGCGAACGGAGAAGACACAAGACAACACACAACAGCGTCTGCATTATGGGAAGAAGACAGACACCCCGCTGCCAGAGAGCGGAGACAGAGTCACACAGAGACGGGCCTACCAGCTCGCCTTCAACACGCTCAAATGTATGAAGTCACTCATTTTATGGAAAATCTGCATCCTTTAACCAAAATCTATTTTTGAGATTTAAGTAGAACCACACACTCCGTCTGGAGAGGACGGACTGATGGAACCTAAAATGATGGAGAAATTAATTTGATCTACTCTGCTGCCACCTCCGCAGACCTCACCCAACTCCAATAACGAAGCCTTATCTCTATAATGAATAGAAGTGGAGCTGCAGCATGTGTCAACTCCAATATTCACTTTTGAGGAGCAGCTTCAACTGCGGACTGTAGATTAAATAGTATATAGTCGCACGTTTCATTTCTCCACGAGACTGCAAATTACTTCAGCTGGAGTTACAGCAGATGTCTGCATGGGAGGTGATAAGAGGGTGCATGCCATGGAGACACACACACGCACACACAAAGGCGTAGTAAGCACACACAGTTTTACATACAGTATTTGACAGCATATGCTCAGGACTGCTGGTCTGGAGTCATGCAGATTTTATTTTGCCAGGTTTGAAGATATTGCTCTCTGAGATGTTTGTCACCACCTCAGTGCAGTGGATTTAAATGGTCTGTGCGGCTGAAAGCAGTGACAGGTGACATTTAAAGCTACACTGATAAACAATGAGTCAAATACTCCCAACTCTGCCTTTATCCTCAGTTTTACGATGCATTTTAATATCTTGCAGCTATATGTTTTGTTTTGAATATCTGTCACATGTTGGTTCGCTCTCACTGCTCTCGTCAACCTCACTTCTGGCAGCAGCAGACAGATGTTCAGCAAAAAAAGCTCTGTTAAACACCCTGTAGTCCACCAGACCAACAGTAAACGTTTTACAGACAAAGTTAGAGACCAGCTGGTGCATATATGGAAGCATTTAGCATCTAAAGAGCCAAATATCTGTCTCAGGAGATGATGTTGCTGCATGTCTGCTTGTTAACATATTACAGCTTTGTGTGATGAAAATATGTCACTGTTGTGTGTTCTGCTGCCCAAAAGTCAACTAATCTGTTTTAAAAATTTCAGCAGCAAAATCTCTTTACAGCAGCTATGTCTTTTGTAAGAGCCACAATGTGAGAATATGAACGAAATATCATAAAAAGGAATATCATCATCATATCATCGTAAAATTCATACTTCATGATTTTCTTTGTATAAGGCAAATGTTTAAAACACACAAAAACAAATGGATGTATATTGACTGTTGATCAGTGATGATCCATGCAATATACAAGAGCTGCATTAGGCACAATGTAATGTGACACATTGGAATTTCAACTTTTCAGCATCTCCTGTCATTCACGTCAGACTGAAATCACTGTGCCTCCAGCTGATTTCTGTCGTTTTGACATCCACACTGAATGCCTCTACATCCTTATTGTCATCCATCTTCTCTCGTCTGAATAAGAAACAGAGCTCACTGTTAACACTTTTTCATTGGGACTACTTTCTACTTAAGAAATAGCCCTTATGAATACTGTTGAAGATAAGTAACCAAAACGCCATGTTTGAAAAGAAATTGTGCTGTTAAAAGCTTTTAAAACATGTTTTCATTACAGTAAGAACCACAGGCAAACTTTCATTTACCCTGATTCTTGAGTCAGAAAGTCAAAATTATTTCTCTCCATTAGCTTTAATGTGTCTTATATGACATCCAGCTGATGTTTTGATTTTACTGTTCCTGTCCATTAACAGCATTGTTTTTCTCCTAGACCAAGATTTACTGGAGGACATCATCACTGACAGCTGCTTCCACACGTCTCAGCACATTGTGAGTCCCACCGGATTTGACATGAGTGGTCACAAAAACCAAAAACTGATTAGAAACACTTCAGCACTTACTCACTGACTGTTAAACTGTCTGGGAGTTATCTGTCTTCAAATAAAGTAGCTGTGCTCTGGCCGTCCATACGAATGTGCTCCATCAGAACATGGTGGTGAGAGTGACGGGGATGCAGTTAAAGGCCATTTGTATTCAGATCTGTGCACAGTCGGGCTGGTTATAGGTGGCAAATGATGCATACAGAAGAGAGGCAGGCGCACTCTCCGACTGGGAGACTGTAAATGGCACCATAAACCTCTGTGCAATGACACATACATGGACAAAGAGTACACACATGTGTGGGTGTAGGTGTGAATGTGCGTGTGTAAAGGATGACTTAATTGAGGTGGGGGTGAGACATGACTGACAGGCCATTAGTCTGCCAGTGTGACTATAAAAGCTGCCACACAGCTCTTTGTTATTCCAGACACTTCTTTGACACACACACACAGACACACACCGAGAAAAGGAGGGAAACGATGTATGTTGCCATAAAAGACAGATAGGGAAGTGTTTGTCATTGTAAGTTTTGCTGCAGGCAGTTATAATCAATATTTTCACATTAAAAATGGATCACATGACAGTGTGTGATGTGAAGTGGGTCGTTCACTGTGGCAAACCCACAGAAGCCCTAAAAAAACCCACTGTGCACTACCTGCTCAGCACCACACAGCAGACACAGTTAGCAACGAGCTGGTGAACACAGTGGAGCATTTAGCAGCTTAAAGGACAGATATTTCCTTCAGGAGTTAGTAGAGAACAAAAACGAGCTAAAAGACAGTGAATGTTAGATTTACTTTTACCATTGTTAATTGTGTCACCTGTGTTTTAGATGACAGGTCAAAATGCCTTCTGGTGGGAAATAGTTTATTCTAATTAAGATATTATCTATACATTGATGATGATGATGATGATGATCATGATGATGTTTTGCAGTCCAGCGACTTGTTGCCGTTGGCGATGGTGATGCTGTTTGACTTCCAGGACCAAAAGTTTTTGTTGCGTGAACGTTCGTCAAAGGAAAGGGAGGAGCCTCTGCAAGAAGTCAGAGACCTGGAGTGCAGTCTCCAGAGGTGTGTGTGTGTGTGTGTATGTGTCAATGTCAAGTGTTAACATCATGTATTTCTTATGCAACTTTGAAATTGTTTCATCAGCTGCATGTTAGCAATTTTCTTGAATCAGGTTAAATTTGGAAAACACCCAAACTGAAGGTGGGAGAAATGCAAAAGTGACCTGAAGTATGTTTATGATAAATCTTGTTGTCATGTTCTGTGGGGGTTTTTTTTAGGTGTAAGACCAAGCTGGCAGCATCTCTCGCTCGCTGCAGAGTGAAACAGAATCTGCAGAGCGTCTCCTGCTTTCTGTCGGATCCTGTCAGAACCAAACAGCACAGAGCAAAAAGTCTGCCACTTTACGCATGGGTCAATACACTGAAGACCAGGTAGGCTCATACACACACATATACACACACTGGGAACGAGGGCCATAGAGTCACTTTCACGCTTGTTCACAAATTTATTCTGCTTTTATTTTCCATTTGCTTTTAATCTCAGAGAAGTGCAAATACTGTGAAAGTATTATTCTGGTGACACACTCTGAAAGATGCCGCCTGAGGAGGGAACTCATTGCACTCCGGAGTAGCTGCCAGTCTGAGCCTTTTTATGTTCTTTGTGCCATGCGTTTAAGAGCATATCGAGCTTATTAAATTATCTGGCTTTCCTGCATTAAATGGCTCTCCTCTGTTCTTCTTTGCGGCACACTCCAGACTCCACACACAGTCTCTTTGGGTATAAACCAGCAGGGATTATCTGGTGTATGTCATACACCACAGAGCACATGATGTCAGTATAAAGAGAAGTGCTAAACACTTTATGAAATGGCTGGTACACTGTGAGTTTAACGTGACAGGCTCTGCGTGGGGGGTATTGCAGTACAAGGTTAATAGTCAGCGAAGTTCACTGGGGCGTATCTGAGACAGGGCAGCTCAGCACTCTCAGCTTGGGGGTAAGAAGTGCTCCTGTGGTTGTTGATGTAAAGCTAAAAGCTGCATCATTGTTCACCAGACAACCCTGAAGTAAACACTTCTTGGTTTCGGTCACTGACGCATTTGAGTCATGATCATTTTTTTGTAAATATCCTGCAATATACGTGGGGGAGGATAATGATGTTTCTGCCTCAAATAAAACCTGTTATCTCCCTTCTGCTCTGCAGCGTCGAGGAAGTGTGTGAAGCGTTACAAAGCGCTGGCTTGTGCAAAGTGAACAACCTGACTGACCTGAAAGAGTCGACCTTCTGCAGGGACCCTCTCTGTCCAGACGCACTCGTCTTCTCCCAACAGCTTCACGCTCTGCTCCGGCACAGCAGCCTCACAGTTACACATGTACTTAACACACAGGTGCGTATGAATTAGTGTGCGTAGTGATGTGTGTGATTAAGCTCAATATAGTTTAATTTAGTGATGAGGAACATGATTTCCTCTCTCAAGAGCACGCTTGATCATTTTAGAAGACTGACTGGTGGGAGTCCAGCTGACTCTCACTTTGTTGATTCCTTAAACTGAAGTGCAAGTGCTGGTTTAGAAATCTGATTGAGTAGATATAAAAAGTAACCATGCTCAACTGTTTCCAGTGGGGAAAATTAAAAATTACAAGCAACAAGCAACCCAGTCCTCTAATCTGTGCTGACCAAACATTCAACACAAATGGCTTCAAATCTTGTTGTTGCTCTACTTATGGAGCACTGAGAACAATTCTTTTCTGTATGGCTTATTTATTGGAGTACACTTCTTTGTTAAGATAAGTAAAAGCAAATTTGCAGGAGTTTAAAAAGTCCCCAAAATGCTGACTGGAAGTTGCCCAAATGAAATAAACAGGAGGAAATTACTTTAATCGTTGACTAATAGTCCTTCTTTAGACAGATGAATACAGCTTCTGTTCACTGCTGCGAGACAGATTAAAAGTTTTTCCTGTTGTGATGTCAAGTTTAAAGTTGTGTAAGAGACTTCAAGAAGTCAGTTTTCACAGGGCCAACCCCTCAACTCAATGCTCAGCAGTTTGCCTATGCCTGAAAGAGAAGTGACACTATTTCTAGGACAATATCATACATGTTTTGGATAGGGAGGACAGATGGTTTAAAAGAGGAGTGAAGGAATCCATTTGCATCAAAGTAGAAAAAAAAACATCCCTCAACAGAAGAGGAGGTCTATGACACCACTTACCCCCATCAACAATGCTGTCCTTTCATCCCCTCCCAGGAGGGTTTAACAACCATTCACACTCTGCCTCAGGTGACTCCATTGACTCTAATTACTGTCATTACAACAGCCAGGAGGACTAATGAACCAGGTGGTATCAATGACCTTAATAACTCTCCACTAGTCAGTTAGAACTGAAGAAGTCCCATGCATGAGAGGCAAAACATTTCCAAGCATTTACAACCAAGCCTAGTTAGATTCAAGGATAATGATGACCTGATGACTGAGGATCTTCAAGATCAAGAAAAACACAAAAATCCACATGTGCAAATAACGTGTGCACCTATGTGTGTGTGCCTTTGCAGGACAGGAGTGTGTGTGTGGCGATGAGCGTGTTACGCCCCCTGCTGTTTGAAAACGGTGACGTCCTGGTGGCGGGGTCTTTCTCAGCTGTGACTGTGGCTCACATAGCTGTTGTAGCCGCCGCCCGCTCCGGTCGAGTGTTGGTGTGTGGTGCTGATCACACACCTCTACAGGTAGAAGAGATACAAGATCTACTCAAACAAATGGACATAAAGAGTGAGTGATTAAAGGACTGCAGAGAGAAAAACAAATATTCTAAAAAACTAGAAAAAGTTTTCTGCAAATATGCAATATTTCAATGTTTATGCACTCCTACTGTGCATGACTTTCCTGATGCAATGCAGATGTACGAGTCCTGTCAGAAGCGTTTGGTGGTCTGGATGAGTGGAACACCGGCGTCCAGCGTTTAAAGGTTATCATAGTGCTGCCTCAGTGTTCGTCCTCTGCCCTCAATGACCCCGTGCCCACCATCCACAGTGAACACGGAGGTACGTCACATCAAGTTTTTTAGTCCACCCTAACTTTAAATTGTACATGCATGGTCAGTATAGCTCAGTGATGAGAGCTGTTTGAGCACTGAAATCATCTTACCTGAACAGAGAAACAAGTAGAGTGTGAGGCTGTTATGTTTCACATAAATATTTACCTTGGACCAATATGGATTGTGGGTAATTACCTGAGGAAAGATTGCAGAGTTTGCAGATAAATGGAAAGTTTGAACAAAAGGGTCAAAGATACTTAAAAAAAAGCCTTAAATTAAAAAGAAATCAAACAAAGAATTAAAGTGAAATAAAATACATATATTTCCTTTTTTACGTATGTATTTACTGAGTTATAATTAACTGCATGATTGACTGGCTGTATAGACAGATACTTCTTTCTTCAGCCATCCAATAAGATAACGTGAACTAACACTAATTAGCTGTCAGTTATATGCGTCTGTTATCTGTTAGCTGTCTGTTAAATGTGCCAAGAAGATCCCTCTGAGAGCTGGACCTGGGAACTGGGCCATTAATGAAGGTGGATAGAAAAGTAACTGCTACAAAAGGAAATTGAGAGTGAAAAAAAAAAATCAATGAATAGATAATAAAATATTCTATAAATATTGATGTTAGTATGAAAAGGTGGCATGCTTCCATTAAACTTGCAAAATATGACAAAAAAATTCTGTTGACAGACTGGGATCTACTGCCAGACTTGTCTCACGGTTCTGTATCTCGGAGTAAAATACACACGATGGCCACCCAGCAGGCGCGACTGCTCGCACACGCTCTCTCCTGTGAGTAGATTTCGAAAGCACACACTCACACAAACACAGATATAAATATTTTTCAAGCAACTTTTCAAGCCATGAAACACAACACAATGAGCATTTCAATAAACAGAGTTAAAGCTCAGAGCAGTTATGTAAAAGTAGCCCCTACACAAACACACATAAACACAGTGATAAAAAGTTGTTTGTATGGCATTCTTACTGTATTGTATTTCCTCTGTGCATGCTGTTGATAAGGTGCCAGCACGGTAAGAACCGAACAGAGGATTATTCTTTCGACACTGTATTCTCCTTGTCTCTGTCTGTCAGTCTCAAAGGTTCAGACTGTGGTCTACTGCACACGCTCAGTGTATCCGGAGGAAAATGAACAGCTGGTGAAAAGAGTTTTAGAGAAAACACACACTCACCCCAAACTGCTGCCTTTCAGGTAAACACACACACACACACACACACACACACACACACACACACACACACANCACACACACACACACACACACACACACACACACACACACACACACACACACACACACCTGTTCTGTTTGTGCAGGTATTGGTGCTCTGTCTATTCAGTGTTTAATTATGCAATCAGACTTTTCATGGCTTGTCCACAGGTTCAAATCACAAATGCAATGAGAAAACTGGAATTAGTCATTCACTGTTTCAGGCCAAACACAAAGAAGGAAAGGTTTTTTGAAAAAGTTATACTAGGTGCACTTAAGGGAAAACAGGAAGCTGAAGGCCCATTTGTTCCTCGCCGACCCAACCAGAGGTGACAGAGAGCGACAGGTGACTGGCAGCTCAAAGCAAAGCTCACCTGCTTTAATGTTTGCATCAATTGGACATTTTACTTTGAAGCTGAATTATTGTGCTCTCGCTGCTCGTCCATCAAAATGAGCGGCTTCAGTGACATCAAACAAGGTGTCGACTTATAAAACCAACCTGCATGGCTTTAATAGGAGCTAATGATAGTGTAGCTGATGCTCATGGGAACTCAACTGGCTTATCCCTTGGGCATAATGAATATCTGTCCACCTCTCCATCTGATAGGCATTGAGATATTTCAGTCTTGACCATCACAAGAGTCACACCACTAGCATGGCTTCACCATCCATTGTGCACCCTGCAATACATTCAATATAAAGTCTTGCTTTCTTTTGTGTGCACTGGCCTCAAATTGAGATTTTGTCTGAGGTTTAAAACTGCAGTCCTTTTATTGTCAGCAAAAGTAAAGATTTGCAAAAACATGCATCTGCTGAGAGCTGCTTTCAGACAGTCCTCAAACAGCAGCACAATGAGACTCCACTAAAAGTAACAGATGAGGTATATGAGTTAAATTCACAGTCATAAACAAATAGCTGAGCTCAACAGCTGCTCGTATAACATCTGCATGCGTATCTAACTGCAGAAGCCAATTACAGTGAATAGTGAGCTTCATCTCTTGAGAACTGCAGGAGAGGTTGTATGAGAGAGACGGAGGGTGAGAGAGAAAATACTGTCAATGTAAATAGCATCATATCTCCACATATAATAAATACGGTAATGTGTGTACAGTTTTGTGAGAATTAATCTGTGAGTGTGAGAGAGAAAGGTTACAGTCACCAAGCTGATGACAGTATAACGGATCAGCTGCAGCTGCTTTGGGGACAGTAGTTAATCCTGCAGTCGGGGTGAATGGGGTGGAGAAGATTTCAGAGTCTGTTTCACGCCTGCTGCTCTGCACGACTCCTTTTCCACCATCCATCCTCCCTAAGAAATCCAAATGTTATTATATTTGGTCACATAAGCCCTTTTATCAACTTAGCAGTGAGCAATGAGACGGTCAGCAGCTGTTTCACCTCTGTGTTTACAGTGTTTGTTCAGTGAAAACACAGATCTCCTGAAGCACTGTGCTGACCTTGTTGTTTTCACAAGAGATTGGGGCTAGTTCGATGCGAAGAACTGCGAAATAACAAACTGCTTTCCTTGTATATGAAAAGGTTTCCATCTCAACTTGACTGTCAAATATAAAATCAGGAGAGGAAGGATGGGATAGGGAGGAACTAGCAGTAAAACTAACACTACGTATGTCTTTAAACACAGTGAACTGCTCAGCTGTATGCATTGTTATATGCGTTTCATTGCCTTTTATTTCCTCATATTTTTGCCTTCTTCTAGTTATATGCTTGAAATATAGTGGTTTGTATATATGCAATATAGATTGCTTGAAATTGATAACATGATGAGATTTTTCTGATGTTTGATGTTTTACAGATTTTAATTAGTTTAGCTTATGTGTGATACTTTCATGTCAGCTTTGGATATTTTAGAAAATTATTAATTTTGTTTCAATAGTTTTGCCAGGTTGTATTAATATCAAGTTGAAAGAGCAGCATAACAGGTACAAAAATATTGTTTTGCTGTCCTCCAGGGGTTCAGGCTCTCACCTTGCTGCAGTGATGCGGAAGTGTACTGTCAGTGCACTGTGACATCACAGTTGGTTGTGGTCAGAGGTGCAACCAACTGGAAGCTTTAAACCAGAGTTCACTGCACCAGTTTACATTTTAAACTCACTGAAACCCACGAAAGGAGTCCCACAGGTTCAAAGTCTGGATCCCCTGGAGACTCTGGACTTCAGTTTTGAAAAGCTTTTTGGTTTTCATCCAGCTGTAGAAGAACGGTCACCCCGCTTAAAATGGCACCGAGGGCAAATTTACTCAACAATGTGCTCGAGAGCTTTTCATTTAGAAGTTGAACGAAGGTCATATGAGCACATACTCTCCATATTTTAACAGAGCTCAGACAGTGTTTAGCCAGCTGAGAATTGTTAACCAACATTTGCGAACGTAGCTAATGCTGGGGGCACTTACACCAGATGTGCAATATACAGGAACCAGCAGAGACAGCTGGCAGTGCAGGGGCCCATAAACATGTGTGTCCTGAGGCTGGACAATCTGTCTGCGGATTCACTGAGTACCTGGTGGACCAACAAGATTTCTCAAGAACTGTGGACCATTTTATGAGTTATAAAAGTTGCTTTCACTTGCCCATAAACAACTCAAAAATATTAATGGTGCTTCACACAACAGAGCCAATACTCCCATTTGTTTACAGTAATTCTTCTCTGCATTAATGTGGCAATGATCAATTTATCTTAAAATACTACATAACACACCTTTTACAACATTTCACCCGCTTCTCTCTCAGAGTGAACGGTCCCATTTTCCCCGATGACTCTCAGTCAGGAGACACAACAGACTCCAAGTTCTTCAGACTCGAACCTTCTCCGATCACCAACGGCTGCTTCATAGCACGACTGTCCCGACAGGTGAGAGACAGGAGGACAGGGTGTGAGACGTGAAGGGCGAAAGGAGAGAAATGTCAGAAATGTAGAGGGCAAGGTTGTGTTTGGAGCTGGAGGGGGAGCAGAGATCTGGTTTTGTGTGTGTGTGTGTGTGAGTGAGTGAGTGCTATGTGTGATTGCTTCGCAATGAGACCTTCCAGTAGTGCTGAGGCTGCACTCTTTTACTGTCTGTCTGCTGGGAGGTCGGTTGGCTCTGCTTGTCTGCACACACACACACACACACACACACACACACACACACACACACACACACACACACACACCATAGCTCCCTGAAACACTGCAGCATTATTCCAATACTCCATAAAAAAGGAGACAAGTTTAAGATGAAATACTTGCAAGCCTCTGAAACATTTCAGTACTTTACAGTGGAGATGAATGGATAATTCTCTGTATCTTTCTTCCAGCCCTCCCTCCACCCCTCCAGTCTTGTTGCATCACCTCGTTGCTCCATCTATTTGCCCCCCACCCTCCTCTTTCTTCCCTCTTGCTCCACTCATAAAAAGAAGAAAAATACAACAGAAGGAAATGAGATGCTGCTCCTTTGATCCCCTGCAGCTCAAAAAATGGTGCAGGGAGGCGACTGTGTGTGTGAGTGTGTTTATGTCCACACACACACACACACACACACACACACATACACACACATACACAGGGGGCAGGTCACCTGTACAAAGGCGGTGCAGTAATTTAAAATCTAATGATCATCACATCTAATTAGATGAACATTCACTCGAACAGTGAGTCAGAGCTGCAGCTACAGATTTAGTTACTCTGACAGTTCTGGGGTGGTTAACTGCAGCTCAGATGAACGACCGCACACCAGTCAAACTGTGCTAGAGGACGACGTAAAATCTGAAACACGATCTGAAACAGCCACATGGCAGCAGAGGGAGACAGAGAGAGAGAGAGAGACAGAAAGGGGAATAGAAGTTTCTTTGAAATCTTTCTCTAAAAAAATCAAAGGGAGACACAAGAAAACTGACATCTTCATGAGGAACAGATGGAAGCTGTGTCCAAAAATCTGAAAAACCATAAAAAAAATCTTTTCTGTAAAAAATATCAAATACGTCTGACAGGCTGCCATCATAAATGCTTCTTTCTAGTATTTTTCTAGTAGCTAGGACTAAGAGCCATGGAAGTAGCTCTGCACTGCCAGCAGAGCGGCGCTGTGAGCAAAATGTCATCATGAGCATGTTAATTCTCAGACGTTTTCTTTAGCAAGTATAATGTTAATGATGTCCATCATCTCATAAACATTTTCTTATCAGCACTAAACACAAGGTGTAGCTGAGGCTGATGGGAATGTCAGTACTTTTGCAGGTATCGCTCATAAACCAAAACATTGGAGAAATAAAACTGTTGACCAGATGATGGCGCTAGAAGGAAAGTTCAGGCAGTTCATCCTGTGAAGATCGTGAATGTCAAATTTCATGACAATCTATCGAATAGGTGTTGAGACATTTCACTAAAACCACAAACATGAACCACATGGTGGCGCTAGAGTAACAGTCGAGGGATCACCAAAGTCAGTAGGATTCATTATCTAAAATTTCACGACAATTCATATATCCATCTGTCTAAAAGCCACTGAAGAAACCTAAAATATTTAATCAGTTAGAGGCATCTGACAGGCTGCCATCATTCATGCTTCTCTCCAGTATAATGTCGTCTTCTGCATTTTATTACAAACTCACATTTTGGCAGCATAATTAAAGCTTTGAGGCTTATGAATGACTCAGAGCATATATTGCTGTCAAAGCGAGAAAAATGAAAAACAATGTAAAGGCAGATTAAACTCTCACTTTAGAGTGAATAAAAAACCATTTGCAGCGTTTTGAGCAGTGTGCTGAACATCATTCAACTTTCATTAGAGGAGAGATTCAGACGGACGGACGGACGGAGGGAGGGAGGGAGGAGATGGGGGAAGAGAGAGACGCACAGCAGAGTCAAAGGGGTTTTCTTCTCTGTTTAAAATTCACTGCAGATAAAGACAGTGTTGTCCTCCTGTGCACATATGAGCATTTTGTGTGTTGAAAGACCTGCTGTTTATATCTTGTTTCAGTTCTTAATTCTCACATTGACTTCTCTATAACTCATATGGACATATTAGGAATGCTCTCCTCTCTCCTTTCCCTCCTTTCATATTTGATGCATGTCTCTGAAGGCAACATCGGTCAGTCTGCCACTTTGGCCCAGACTGAAATATGGGGGTAGTTTAAATATTTGACCAAGGGCATGTCAGCCACAGCCAACAAGCTTTATCAACCATGTAAGCAGCATGACTCTATAGCAGTGATCCTCACTATTTTTTTCACAAGAGGCACATTGGCAGAGCAAAATCAAGGGGAGAGCCACTTTTACAACAACATACCAAGTCACTTTTGCAAATGTGCATTTCTACGTATAAATTGGACATCCCACAAAAAAAGCAACAACACAGCCAATACATTTTCAATTAACACTATATTTACCTTAATACTGGGATGAGCAGCAGCTGGCATACCTGTCCTTGACTTTCTTCATGTTGTAGTTTGTTGTTGCAATCACAGTGAGACATTCAAGATGAGCATGGGTCAGTCTCCCAGTTTCCCTGCGTCCTCTTGATAGTGTTCATGGTTGAAAATGTTGACTCACAGGTGTCTGTGCTCATGAAGAAAGACATCACTTTCTGTGCAAGTGGTTTCAAAGTGGGAGAGTACGCTTCAGAAAACTAACTCCGGAAGTAGGCAACACCTGCTCTGAGTTCAACTTGAAGAATGGTATTTGTTTGCGGCTCAATTATTTCACCCTCCACAGCAGCACAATTACCAGGGCAAAGAACAAATAAAAATTTGTCTGTCCACCTCTCTTGAAATTTCCTGTGCTCATCTTGTACGCTTCGTACCTTTCGTTTTTTACTGGGAACACCTGACGTTTGCCTGCTCATCCCCTCTCAGGCATCCTCATGTTGACTTTCATTTGCTGCTTCCTCAGACTGTTTTTCTTCACTATTCATTACAACACTGTGTGTCTGTCCGTCTGGTTTTTGCAGCATTTTTATTAAAAATCGATCCATTTTGTGCCGGCTAGCGGAGCTAAGGTAGCCTAGCAAGCTTGCACTGCGGTCAAGTGTGACGGCATAAAACAATGCCGTAAGTGGGCTGCGTTGCCAGGTTTGACAGTGCCCCCTTTAGGAAACACCATTAATTCATCCTTAATTAATACTTCTCTTAATAATTAAGGTAAAGGGAGAAGTATGATGCAGATGTTTGCGTTTTTGTAGTGCAGTGTTCACTGTATGTTTATGTAGCACATTTGAAAAAATTTATTGGCTTTGTTACCATATTGTTATAAGCTACCATGCAAGCAACCAATTAAAGTTTGAGGAGCCACATGCGGCTTGCGAGCCGCGCAATGACTATCTCTGCTCCATAGGGATGGTTAGTCAGGCCACCATGATAGTACAGACCCACATGTATCAACAACTATCAGATGGATTGACATATGACAGTTATGACCGCCAGAGGATGAGGCCTTCTGATTTTAATGATCCCCTGACTTTTCCTCTCATGTTGCCATGAGGTTGACATTTGTTGATTTTAGGCAATTGGATGGATTGTTGTGAAATTTCAAACATTCATGATCCCCTCCGGTTAAACTGTCACGTTGGTTCCCTTAACGGTCATCTAGCGCCATCACCAGGTTACAACTTCATTATTTCTGTTGAATGCTTTGATCTATGGCTACATTCCTGCAAAATTAATGAGATTCCCATCAGCCGCAGCTGCGCTAACATGAAGATGGTGAACGGGGTAACCGTAGCATCTATTAAACATGAGCATGATATCGTTGTCATTGGGAGCACATGAGCATGCTGACATTAGCACTGAGCTCGAAGCACCACCGTGCTGAAGTGCGGCCTCGCGGAGCTGCTGGCAGGGCTGTAAAGTCTTGTTGTCTCACATACAGTCGGGAGACGGGGAGGAAAGATAAGTAGCTTGTGACAGTAACTATCGTGTTGCCTTTCAAATTATATGCCACACTCTGCTCTGTTGGAATGTAAAAGCCATCAACCCCCCTGCGATCTCTCCTCCTCCTCCTCCTCCTCCTCTGCAGGTTCACTTTATATCTGGGGCTCATTTCCACAGCCTTGTGGTGTGTTGTATAGATCTCCGTGGTGCTATGTTACCCTAGAGTCCTGTAGTTTTTAATGTATTGTATCTTCACATCAAATCTTAAACTGCCCTTGCTTTTTCAGGCGGATCCCACTAAGGTAGAAACAGTCCAGGATGTGCTGGCAAGGGCAGCAGCAAAGGGCCTCCTGGGTGGAATACTTCCCGAACAGTCAAAAACTGGTAAAAAGGGGAAAAGCAGGAAGAATCGTGCAGCTTCAGCCACCAGCAAACCTTCATCCCCCTCAAGCGAAGAGAGGCAGGCAGGAGGGGAGCTTGAGAATAGACGAGATCCAGTCGCACTTTCAGAGCATGAAGAAGAGAAAGGTGAATGTAGTGAGGAGGAAAAGGAGGAAGATAAGGGGGGAAAGAAGAGGAGGGGGCTTAAGGGGGGGAAGCGAAAGGTCAAACGACGACCAAAACAAACCAACAGGACCACAACGGTCTCGAGGCATCACCCTAAAGGCCACAAGAAGAAGAGAAGAGTCAACCAATCGCATCACAGGAGGCGCCTGACAAAAAGCAAACAGAGAAGAATACCCCGTCTTACACTGAGTTTAATGTCCTCTGCAAAATCCTCCAATCACCTGTCCCCGATCGCAGCCCTCGCACACAAGCTAAGTGACAGTCCAGTGATTAAATCTCAGCAGACTGTCTTCAGCAGCCCGTCCTCCGTCCGTCCCGCTCCACCGACAGCCTCCAAACAGGTGCAGAGGCAAAACACAGAGCCTGAGAGAGCAGAGCGAGCGCTGAAGGATGCAGCTAAACCAGAGAGCCCGTCTCAGGCCAGAGGAAAGGTGGTCAGACCGAAGACAATGGTCAAATCAAAGCCTGCAGATTTTGTCCTGCCGCCCATTTCACTCCCACCTCCCAACTCTGTGAGCAGCAGGAGTGGCAGCTCTCTCTCTCAGCGTCCATCCCGGGGCTCCAACTCTCAGCTCGCCCAAATGTCTGCATCCTCCTCCTCAGTGTCTCTGCCTGGATTATAGAAGCGTGAGGAACATGCTGATATGCTTGATTAAATTATCAGCATATTGCAATGCAGTGCGATCATAAAGGAAAAGGACTCCCGAGTAAATTATTTCTAAAAATTTAATGACTGTATTTAAATTATTCTTTGAGAGGCATGTTTTTACAATATGATCAGCTGGATACCGTCTAACAGAAGGTATTTAACTGTGATTTTTTTACATCGCAAGATGGCAGCTTATAAAAGTAATTAAATTCAATTGAAAAATAAAGATAAACATAAAAACAAATTTAGCGGTTGTACTCATTTCTTCATATCACCTCAGAATACACTGTACAAAAATGCACATACACACTTCTACTGAAGTGATGTGCAAATTTTTCTTTTATTCTTTAAGCCCCCCGAGCTCAATAATTTTAGTATAGTACAACTGAAAGTGTCATCTTAAGTCTTTGGAGACTTGTGATGGTTAAACATTTTATAGACTAAACCATTAATTGGTGAACCACAATGTCCCCTGTTGGACTGGACAAAACTAATTATTCAAATTAAAAAAAACTGTTGCAACCTTAATGCACTCACAGACACACAAAAGCCAGGTGCTTGATTTTATAATGCTGTTTATTCTCACAATTGGTTACATTGATAAAGTGTACAAATCAGTGAGCAGCAAACGGAAGCCAACACATCCATCTGTGGGAAATGTGTGTTTGTTGTTGTTTATGTGTGTGAGCTTGACAGAGACGCTGGGAGTCCACTGCTGTTACCACCATCGTCTTCCTCCTCCTCTTCACTCCCGTCACCTGCTCGGACCAACGGTGGACTCCCAGCTGTCAGTGCACTGTACAAGGTGATAATATTCTGCAAAGCGGAGCTTGTTGTAGCCTTGTGAGTTAACCAGGGACTGAGACAATGACGCAGAGTCAAGAGACTTTACTTGCCCCAACTAATAAAATCAGTATATACCTTTATAAAATAGAATAAATAAAATAAAAAATATTTCTGTTCAGTACATACAGTCGTTCTTTCAACCGTCCAAGGGCATGCAAGGCTTTTTATGACTTCCCATTTCTCGAGATCAAAAGAATGCATAGATAATTGCTCAGTTAAATTCAGTTTCAACTTAATTGACAACTGTGAAAATTTCCAATCGCCTCTCCTCTCTTTTTCATTATTTGCTCTCGTATTTTTCTTATCTACAACAATGTATATCAGTATTTTACACTTTGGCCATTTGGTGAGTTTTCAAAAAAGGCATTTCATTACAAGTAAATAATAGAAAACTACACACATTCAAAAATGAAAACATAGCTTATAACAATGATTAATGCCAAATGTTACATTAAATGGATATTATGTACACACACATTTTCATTTTGTCATTTCATTCACATTTCAACATCCATGTGACAAAAGAAGGTGATGTGGCTGAATTTTCTCATCCGAACCTCAATTACACTCCTAGTTCCTTCAACCTGTGGATGTCAACTGTCGGGTTCAAAAGCAAGACATGGAGACAACCAGCAAGATGCACCAACAGATGTAACGACCTTTCGCTAAGACCCGCCTCTCGATAGTTCCTGTTGCTACACCTGTCAAGCTTTCACTTCTCACTTGGCATATATAAAGTACAGTTTACAACAACTGTGGCAGGTTTACAGCTTGAAAACTTGCAGCAACGTTTAAAAGAATGGTTCTCAGATTTCAAATAAACAAAAGCAGTTTCTCATTCTAGCCATCAATTTTAGCAGCTGAAATGACAAACTTTGCAAGCAGGTTTCATTAGCTTACTGACTAGTTAATTAAGCTAATACATCCATGAGTTGCATCTGTGCATCTTTAGCGTGGACTGTGGTGAACTTTGACCTGCCAACAGGACAAGATCACCTCAGCAGAGGTGTAGTCATTTGCCTACTTTTGCACGTGTGTGACCGGTCCCGAACTCTGGTACAGTAGCATGCGGGACTATCTTACAGTTGGGAATAATATACAGAGGATGTAAACCGTAAAACCACAAAGTTGAGTTACAGTTCTGCAGTAAGATAGAAAACCTGACATGCTATGCTTAAATTAGAGCACCCTACATTTCTGCTGTTTACTATTTACATACCATGCATCTGCCTTCCTACAGTCCCTTACACACTGCTTTAACATGTAGAGCAATTCAAAAGCTTGACAGGGAGACCATGTGTAGGTATGGTTTCTAAACTCTGATTAAACAATCACTGTCTGGTGGAGAGGTTTAGCCAAAGGTCGGTTTTAGAGGTTCGTTATTAAACTGGTGCACTGCATCCACGAGAACTGCCAGCGGGAAAACGTGTGTCTTATTTTAGTTGCAATAAAGGACTTCATTAGCTATTACCATACATCCAAGCTTGTGAGATATGTGATAATAAGGAGCTAGCAGTGTTGAATTGAGATTTGTGTGAGAAAAAGCACAGATAAAAAAAACTAAAAGGAAGAGAACATATGTGATCTTGTGGCACTGATGAAAACAGTCGTACAGTAAGGAAGTAGGCAATGAAAAAAAACAGAGAAGGCGCATTCAAGTGAACAGAACCCTGGAGACAGACAGATAGCAGCCCAGGAAAGTCCTGTTAATGTGAGTCAACGTGTCTCTCTGTTGAGTTTCCTCTGGAACAGCCGAGGCTGGAGGTGAAACCTGTCTCTCTCCTTCTCACCTCCTCGCAGTTCAGATCTCAGCTGTGGACAAAAATCATCGCCACCATACCCAGGTACAAAAACACATTCCTCCAGTCTTCTTCTTCTTTGCATGATTCCTTGAGCATTTCTTGCTTTGCCAATCCCCTTTCATCGGTGGACGTGAAGTCTCTGAGGAATGACACTGAGGTGGGATTTAAAGGAATAATCTGTTTTCCTCCAGCATGTGTATCAAAGAGCAGCAGCAACATGCTGATGTCTCCTGTGTTTGGAGCAGTAGTCCAGAGGAGGGAGGGAGGACACTGTCCATCCCTGCATCTCCTCCTCCATTATGGCTATCATCTGTCATTTTCCGAGGGACAACAAAAGAATAAAGACAACAAGTAAACTGGAAGTATATGAAGGATGTTTCGGGTGAAAAGTCACCACTCGTTTAGACTCTCCAGGCTGATTCTTGCAAGAAATGATAAGAAGAAATAAAACAACGTGGCTTCGGATTTCTCACCCCTTCAGTCTCTGAAAGCAGCAGCAGTGTATTGATATTGTCTAGAATGGTTCGCTTTTCTATAAAAGGTTCATGCAGGATCAGTTGAACAGGTTAGAGTGTGAGAGTGTGTAGACTGACGGTCGAATCGCTTTAGTCTGTAGCAGCTTCCTTCTTTCATTCATGACACACTGATTTGAAAATCAGACACGATGGCTTTCATGGGTCCTTCCTTCCATTAGCTTCACAGTCTACTGAGGATAATGAGAAAGAGGGACGGGGGGGAGGGAAGAGCCACTACAGACTAACAGGACAACCATGTGAATGGCGAGGAGGGGGGGGGGTGGCCAGGTGTGCAAGGTCATGCTGGCAGCACAGGCACAGACACAAATACAATTAGAGCATGGAGAGAGAAGCAGACCGGGCAGCATTGACGTGCTGTGCTTTGACGGAGCACTTCCTACTTGTTCAGTTTTTGCTCTCCTCGCTCCTTCTCTGAGCTGAGGGGGGATGAGAGTTACTTCTATGTACACTATCACCTGTGCGATGATCATTCATGATTGATCGTTTCACTGTGGTTGTTCCTGCTTGATGTTTGATTAGAGTCTTTATTCGTCTCAGTTATTTTTAAGGAAACAGATATGAGCTGATAAACTCTCAGAGGAACGGTGACAGGGTTTCTCAAACCCCGGGGCTTTTGCTGTGTTTCCATGGTTACCGGGGTTTGTGGTGGCGACGGGTTTTGGCAGCGATGCGACTAGTTACCATGGTGACAGGGAGTTGTGGCAGGTGGCGGCGCAGTTACTGCGGCAACTCGGTGACGGGTCTTTTCTGTTTGAGGGTGTCGATGAGAGACAGGACGCCTCTCTTCACGCTGGTCGACACCCGGCGGGACACCGAATCACCGGGGGGCGAAGAGCCACAGGCCTTCTGGGAGGGGGGTCGAGCCACCAAACACTTCTGATACCGCAGCTGCAATAGAGAGAGGCATATTGTAAATTACAGAGAGTTACAGCTGCTGAGTAGACGACTGTGGGGGTGTCTGTGTGTGTGAGAGAGAAGGGAAGACTGGATTGGTCCAGGCAGCTAACTGTGATCAATAGTAATGATTGATGATTCTTGTCATCGTGAATCAGTTTTTGTGTGTGTGTGCGTCCGTGTGCACGCGCCCTTGTGTCTATATATCCAAAGTTCTGATGTGTGATCAATAGCCCAGTGAGCAGTCAACTAATCTTGTGACTCACCCAGGGCAGAGAGGGCAGAGGAAGATGAGTAACCTCCACAGCAGAAAACACCACAGAGCGAATTCAAGGTTGTGATTCTGGATATTTCTTATTACGTTAAAATAAAACATTATGGAAGGTATAATGGGTTACTGTGGACACAGTGTATTACCATCAAAAACACTTAACATTAAATAGAAAATCTGTACAAGCTGACTTGCAAGGACGTCCTCTATCAAAGACACACACTATACCTTCACTTTAGGTGGCTTCTCTTGATCTGAATACATGTTTTACACCAACAGTGCTTCGACAGAGGGCCCCATTACAACATGAATAGAGTATACGGGTTGTGCAGTAAAACACCCATCTGTCAAGACTGAAACTAAACTACAGGCAAGGACTTTCACTTTCAGAAAGACAGGCTCTAAATGCCTATGCTCCTCTGTACTTTAAGTGATGATGAGCTCACCTTGAGTTCAATTAGGAATGAAGGAGCCCTTTTAATGAGATTATGCATTTAGCATAAATGAGCTGGTTCTTCGAGCCAAAAAGAAATGTAACATTAATGTTTTACATCACAGAATCAATGTACACAATGTTACCAACTTTTAGTAGTTTCTAATCCACCTACAGCCTAAAGACCAAGGTGATCACGTTATACAAATGCCAACTTGAATTAGCTTCCCTATATCCCACAATCGAACTAACAACTCCAGATATTCCATTATTTCTTAAGTAACCTTTTCAGACTTGGCTTGGTGTATTAGAGTCGTGTTGTCAGGTCTGTGTTTTTTTCCCCCCTTGGTGACTCACCATACAAGCTGCCTGTACAGCCTCCGACACATTCCCAGCGTTGGGCTCACACCAGAAGACGTGACAGTCAAAACGATGGCCGCCAACATCCATGACGAAGGCAAACGTGTGCACATCACGCCCGACACCCATGAAAGACAGGAAACGAACACGACACTCCACCAGCACTTCCGCTTCGTCCTGGTCAAAAACATATATATGCATGTGAGATGAATCAGAAAGTCATAGACATTTAAAGCACATGCATGCAAAATTGATCTTTTAGGATTTTACTGTCCTTCTTCATTACAAAAGCACAGTATGAAAGGAACAAACATCCAACATTTTGTCTGCAGTTTGTTCATACAGGGGAGCTGCCCAGTAAAAGTGCAGCCTCTTAATGAACAGGTCCACTGGAGCAGATGAGCTTTAAGTGCCTTGATGTTACAGCCTGGCTGTGCAGCCTCTGACACATTTCCAGCATTGGGCTTTAAGTGCCTTGATGTTACAGCCCAAACCCACTTAATAAATGAAACTTATTTAAATGAAAATAAAATGTATGTGATCTGCATGGCCAAACATTGTTAAGACTTAAGTGGGTTTTTTTTTTTTTTTTTGTCTCATTTTGGCTCAGGGTAGCTGCCTTAGCTATCTTTCAGGGTGACAATGTTAACAAAGTTTGTTCAGCAGGGTAAGTGTGAGTAGAGAATTAACTTTATCTGTAGGCCACTCTGCCTTATCTGACAACAAACAATGTTACAGGATATCACTGCACAGAAGTTGTAATTCTGTGATAAAGTCAGTCAGTACTACAGACCTTTATCAGTGAGATCTATTTTGCACAAGGTGTTGAAAAGTAAAGGAACCAACTGGCCTTTAGATGCGCAGCCATCTTTGTTGTCAGTTACCTCACTACTGTTATCAAGAGCAAGAAGGTATGAAAACTTGTTTGATTTGAGATTTTAAAAAATGGTGGTTGTTTTCTTTCCCTATGAAGGAAGTTGCATCAGTAAATCCCATAATGCCAAACCTCTCAGGCAATTGCCACCACTTTTTGTCTCGTGTATTGAGTTTGTTTCATCATATTTATTTTTTTCATATGCACAACAGGAAAGAACGGAATGAAGAAAAGCAGGCGGTGTTGGCGGTAGTAGTTTGGCAATGACAGATGCGTGTCTGACCTTGTCTTTGCTGATGGTGACAGTAGCATCTGCCACATTGAGAGCTACCGGAGTCCAGTCCTCTCTGTTAGAAGAACCAATTAAACTGTCAATAGCTCCATTCAGTATGTCCATGCCTGGTGCAGAGGATGATAAAAACAAACACAAAAATTAACACAGTTTGAAAATTAATACAGTTTGCATTATGTATTGTTTGTGTGTGTGTTTGTGTGTCAGACTGACCTATTGGTCTGGCCACAGGCAACATCCCAAGGTAGAGCACCTGAAACTTTTGGACCAGCTCTGTCTTTGGTGTGGGGAACTCTGCTGGGGAGAAGCCAAACAATCATTTAATAGGTGCTCAAAAGAGGAAATATTTAACTACATACTTAACACCAACAATGCACATTTACACAGGGCTCCCAAGTGTAGCCTGTCAGGTAAACATCTGCATACTGATCACTATCTTGCTGGCTATCTGTTCTAAATTTACTAGAGAGATTTTAACAAGAATATTGTCTGAACAATGTGGTGAATATAATACTGAGTGATTGTAGTCTTTGAGTTTGTTTAGTTGAGCCAAGTTTAACAGATGGTGATAACAACATAATTCACTCAGCCAAATACACGTTTTTCTTCTCCGTACTGTTGTAGACGTCATTCTATGCACTGCAAAGGAAGTTAATATTAGAGATGTTCTTCAATTCTGCTTTTAAAAGATGATTTTAAGACAAAGTTCTCTCCTACCCATTTGGATGTTATCATTTTATAATGACACACTTTGCACTGGCACGACTGACAAAAATCCCACATTCTCACTCTACACCTCCTGTTTCTCCTGCATGAAAAGTCGATGTCAGTTTTTTTTATTTTATTTTAAGCTGAGACAGACACTGCAGCTGTTTGATATGACAAGCTGTCAGCAGCAAGCTGGATTTTCGTCAGTTTGCCTGTCTGTTGGACTGTTGCTGTGTTTCATGTTTTAGCCTACGTATCTCTTCAACGTTGCTCTCCTATATTGTCTCCTGAAAGTACAAGAAAGTTGGTCTTGCTGTCACAGACATATCTTGGCTGATTTGAGGAGATCTCTCCACATCTTCTGACACATTATGCTGCAGCACTCCAGCAACCCTTAAATCTGCAAAGTGCAAACAACCGTTATCGAGTTTTGTTTGTATCATGAATGTGCATGCAGCTTAGCGTGTCATGCTTTTGTACTGCTGCTGTAACACACAGTAAGAGAAGCAATCAGCCAAAGCCAAGGAACAAGAGGACTGCAAGCTAGTAAATATGGGTGTAAAGAATGCAGGATTTAAAATATTCAACAAATTTGCTTTGCAAATGTTTTATGAGGAACCCTCAACACATTTGTCAGGCTTCAAAGACACAGAAAGTTTTACCAGCAAAGTAAACTTTACTCTGTTTACAAGAAAACTCCCAAGGGCACCTTTAAGGCCAAAACTGACTCATAGTGAACACACTAACTGTTATTAACCCTTTGAACTTGGAGTATTTTTTAAATGCTTAATATCCCTAAACTCTTTACAACCTCAGCTAAAAGGTGATGTAAGTCAATAAACCACAATGATTGATGAAAGTACTGAAATTGCAAAAAGTACAAACATCTGACATGTTTTTTTCATTAAATTTTATGCAATATAACACACAACGTGAATGTAGAAACATGAACAAAATATTTCTTAACAATCCAACAATGTTATTTGAGCAATGTTTAGTGTTATGCTCATTATTATGAGCAGAATGAAAAGGTATTGTTGATAGTTTCATTTGTTGAAGTGCTGCATGTTCACTTGTGGTAGTCGCCATGGCAGTTTCTGTCAACGATTGCACACAGTGGCACTGTGAAAATGAAAATCATATTCAGAAAAATATACTGACCAGCACAAAAATAACTCTCTAAAATGTGGAATTGATGAGGTGTTGGAATAATAATCACTACAATTGTACTTACATACTGTGATGCAGATTGATGCCTTCAATGAAATGGTCTTCATCCTCACTCAAGAGGAAGTTTGAACATGCGTCACCGCTGGCAAACAAAATCTCCAAAAATCTCTTTAGCTGAGTATCTTTTCCTCACCATCGAAAAAAACCCACAGTCCAATACACATTGATGGAAATCACTCCTAGCTCTCTCAGTTTCTCTCTGACTTGAACTATCGACCTTTTCTTCTTGTGCCACTTCACTGCACCATTGTGCATTGTCACCACGTTTTGCACCGCACCTAGCATGATACAATGACATCATCAACTTATGACCCGACTTATGACTTATGAGTGTACAACGTGATGATGCGATAAACATCAGTTTAAACAGTTTGGGGTTGCCCACAGGAGGTATGATTTTGTAGGGATAATGGCTCCAAAGTTATTTATTAATCAAACTGCCTAAATGCTTCTCTTCCTAACTTCTCAGAGGACACTGTGATGACAGCACAGAGACTTCCTGCTCTTACAAATGACCAGTTTAAATGCATGCAGTGTGCCACAGAAGTGATACAGTAACTGCCGTGTGTCTATTGATGTGCCACTTGTCGCATTAACTATCTATCTCTCACTCTCTCACACGCACACACGCACACACGCACACACACACACACACATACACACATACACACATACACACACACACAGAGTTAGATACTGTATGCATGAAGCCTACCTTGTAAAGGGAGATCTAGTCCTGCCTGCATCCTGTCCTGGAGAGAGCCTCCTGCCATCGCTTTGGCATTCTTTCGCTCTGTCATTATCTGGAGGAGAGAGAGAGAGAGAGAGAGAGAGAGAGAGAGAGAGAAAGTGAGGGGAGCAAAAGCAGAGAAGTATGAGGAAATGGTGTGTAAAAACAGAGCAGAATTGGTATACCGTGGCAGAGGCACAGGGGAGGAGGGTGAAGAGACAAAGAGAGAAATGTGTGAAAGTGAAAGAGGATGAGAAAGGAAAAAGATGAAAGAGTCAACAGCTCAGAAAACCTAAAGCAGTTTCACCCCTGATACTGTCATGCTGTCTACCCATTTCACCTGGGGAGCGCACGC
>JBBMOC010000021.1:4172301-4189375 GCA_037975185.1 Centropyge bicolor | reverse complement strand
GACAAATGGTTCATTCTGCACCTTTTCCGTCAAACAAGTGACATTTCAGCAAGCACACTTTGTTCGACTCAACGTTCATAACAAGGTTTCTGTGGGTGACAGAAATTATTTTTAAAAAGTAGCTTTAAAAGGCTACATAGAATTGAATTCAACACCAAATTACAAAACTACAGAAATAAAGAATTGAAAGATCTTTGCTAAAACTGAATTAAAGTAGTTATAAATGTGATTTATTGGGACAAGGACAGAAGAAAACCCAGTGAATTCAGTGATTAAAGCAGGCGTAATAAAAACATGGGTTGAATACTTTCCTTTGCATACATTTGTATTCATCTAAGAGTGGACATGCGGTGCACAGAAAGCTTTTGAATAACTATGTGTTAGGAGGAGAAAATTCTGTTGAGCTTGAAATTTTGATGACTTTAATCCTGTTTTTGGACTTTTTGAGGACTGCAGGGACTGTGAGAAGATTAAACTGTGCGCCTAGATGTGGAAGAGTAAACACGATAAAGCAATAGGAGCACTCTTGAGCTTGGCATTTCAATGTGTTGAGTGAGTGTATTCTTTCTCAGGAACCAGAACTACTGGTGCTCGAGTAAATGTTGTGAATAAATGTGTTGTTTTCTTGGAAAGTTTCAGTTCAGTTTGTTTGTAAAATGAATTGTTATAATGACTGTCAGCACTCCAAGCCTTCCCTGTTGAGTGGTAGAGGAAACAATCATCTCCATTTGATCCTGTTTGCCAAATCCAAACTTGGCCTCATGTGTCTGGACCCTCCTCTGGCCTGAACCACTTACCCGGGAGCAGATCTCATGCAGGCTGGTGGCGATGGCTTTGGCTGGCGTGTCACAGCGGAACACATGACATTTCAGGATCCTGGTGTTTTTATCCCGAGCCACATATGCAAAGTCCCTGGGAGAGAGGAAAACATAGGGTCAAAACAACAGGAGAAAAACAACAGGGTGATGAAGATGACAGGAGGGTTTGTTGGACTAGTTTCTGGCACTACTTGGAGATATAAATAATGAAGTAGTAATGTGTTCATAGTGTGTGTGTGTGTGTGTGTGTGTGTGTGTGTGTGTGTGTGTGTGTGTGTGTGTGTGTGTGTGTCCAGTTTCAAGACTGACAGCTCTTGGAGACAGATGAGAGATGAACTGACCTTTATCAGTCTGATGAATACAGGACACACACACATACACACACATGCAAGTCGATGGACCCCAGAGATCAATAGAGCAGCGTGATGCAAGAGGGAGCTGAATGAGTGACAGCGGGGAAGAACTTTCCCCCTGGGCCCACTGGAGCCAAAAACAATTTAAGTTGGCTGAATAGAAAGAATGAAAAGAAGAAAGAAAGTAGATGGAGGGAGAGAGCGATGAAGACATAGCTTAAGAGGAAATATACAGTGGCTGCACCAGTACAGCACACACACTGATTTCCGTCATTCAGAAATGCACATAAAACCAGTCTAAATAATTTCCTCAAGCTGTGTGCTT
Organism: Centropyge bicolor; assembly: GCA_037975185.1. Taxonomy (NCBI): domain Eukaryota; kingdom Metazoa; phylum Chordata; class Actinopteri; family Pomacanthidae; genus Centropyge; species Centropyge bicolor. Next base: position 4,187,879 of record JBBMOC010000021.1, on the reverse strand, counting down.
CAATAAGCCTTGCAATAGGAAACACAGGCCTGAGGGTTAACAAGATTTCTGAGCGCAACCCCTTGGAGGGAAACTCTCCACAAAAGATTCCTATTTGTGTGTGTGCGCATACTTAAAAAAATGCTTATAGACAGAGAAGGACAGAGGTCACCTTCACTTCCTACATCTGTGAGTGTGTGCGCACACAATGCTCCAGTACATCAAGAGCCACTTTGAACATGAGAAAAATGAGACGCAGAGGAAATTAAACAATAAGGAATGACAGAGATGATGGAGTGATACGGTCGGGGGGGTGGAGGGATGAAAGGAAGGAATGTGTTTACCTCTCTCTGTGTCCAAGGAAGCAAGGGAGGAAAGGAAGACAGTTAATAGAAGAAGAGAGAGAGAGAGAAAAAAAATCCATCTTACAACCCCCCTGCTGAGGGACAAGAGGCAAAGAGGTAGCAAACACATAGAGTTACACTCTCTATCATCTTCTTTGCTCAGACAAAACTACTTCCCAGAAAACAGCTTCAAGGGCAGAGTGTGCATATGTGTGTGTGCATGTGGACTGATGGGGTGTAGCACAGGTCAAAGCATCAATGCAGGTAATTCTAACGCATAGTTAACCTTGAGGCAAAATATGAAAAATTGACAGAATCTGAATAAGTTATGAAGGAAAAGAGAGGAGGGAAGAATATCGGGACAGAGGGACGTTCTGGATGGGTGCAATTAGTTTTAATTGGCTGCTGATAGTTTGTGTTTCCTAAAAGAAATGACAGAAATAGGCTGAGAGTTTCAAAAAGCCACATAAAAAAGAATTTACTAAGAGGGAGAGGCAGAAGAGTAAAGAATATAATGATAGAAAGGTGAAACACCAGGAGAGGAAATTGGAAGTGAACCTGCAACAATGTTCACGATAAAGATAAAAGCGTAAAGACAGGGGAAGAATAAAACACCCAGATGAGGAGAGAAGATAAAAGTCAAAGGAAAAAGAGGGAGAGGGAGAGAGAAAGGGAGTGATATCTCATTTCGAATATAATCTTGTCATCATGCCGACGCCCCAGAAAATGTCAAGGTTGCTGTGGGAATCTGTAATCTCTGTGGCAATAATGAGTTTCATGGCACATGGAAAGAGGGGGAGGCACCGGAGTACCATTCCTATACTAACACCACTCCAGTCTATCGCAGGGGTAGAAGAGTGTGTGTGTGGCGGAGAGGGAGGGCGATAAGACGGAAAATCCCTGCTCCAACCAGGTTTTGAATTCCATAGTATCTCATACATCTTTAAATCAAACAGTCCAGCAACCCATAAATAAATAAAACTAAATGTAAAATGGACAGAGATGTGCAGCAAATTCAGCTACATATTAAGTATTTAAAACATAAAATGTGGAGTGAATTTTGGATGTGCATTTCTGACGATGAAAAATGTTTCACGCTATGTTTTCATCCTGAATTGCCACGCGTTTCATTATTTGAAGCTTCTCAGCATTACATATACTTTTCCTTTTTCAGATTAACTGATGACTCCCTTATCATGTAGTCTGTGTGTAGTTAGCACCAGCCATTTTCATATAACCACTCAGTCACAAGCAAACCACCACACACACACTCACATCTAATTTTTACACTCCACCTGAGTTGAAATTGTAGCATGCACACCTCAGACTGGCTGTAAAAATCAACACACAAACTATCTGCTCAGCAACATCCCCTCTACAGACTGAGGCCTGATCATTCATGTCTGGAGCTTAGCTTTCTTTTCCTGCTACTTTTTGATTAAAAAAAAAAAGCCCCCCAAAAAACAAAAACAAAACAGCCAAAGTAATGGTTCCAAAAGTAAGACAAAAGGTACATAAATATACTCACAGTGGTTTGTTTCCCTGTGTTGGCAGGTAATCCTGTGTAAGTGAGCGTCTATATAGACACTCACACCATCTATTCCTGGGGATGCTGCTGGCGTGCACACACACTCCTCAACCTGTCCGCTCCACACCCAGTGAGCACTAACCATACCTCCCCCTCTGGTAGCTTCATCCCCCTCTCTCCCTCTCTCCTGCCAAATCCCCCCTCCTCCTCCTCCTCCCTCTAACCATCTCCTCTCTCTCCCTCCTCCTCCTCCTCCTCCTCTTCCCTCTGCTGCAGCCGAGGTATTCCCACTGCTCCGGCTTTCCTGCCATATGTAGATGCCGATGGTATGAATAAAAGCTAAGAACTCGGAAAACTCGAGTTCGTTGTATCTGACAGGGTGACCTTAGGTTATAAATATAGTGTAACATAAACCACTGCATGTGTGTGTGTGAGAGTGACAGACATCCCTGAGGCAACAGAATTCTGCAGTTCTGCATATACCAAGAGCTTTTAGCCTTGTGTCGTTTCCTGAGTGTACTCATGTTTGTGTGTGTGTGTGTGTGTTTGTGTCTATGTGTGTGTGCCAGCTCAAATTATACAGCATCTACCCACTTTCCCGGGCCCCGTCACCCGGCTATGCCTGATAACCTACATTCAGTTTCATTCAGCAGCAGCAGCTCAGAGCGCCCTTTACTGGTCACACAGGAGCATTACCACGGTGTATTTGTTTAACGTTTTATTTACCATCATTTATTTTGAAGCGCCTTCGCTTCTACCTATGACTTCAGGAATATCAAACCTCAGTGACAGCCTAACGCTAGGTGTGTCTTTTGTCATGAAGCCAGCTGTGCTGAGCTCAGCTGAGGTAAAAGCGAGGGACAGATCAGTCAGGTGGGGATTTGTGGTGAAAGAGAATAAAGGCCATTCTTCCTCTCATCCTCAACTTTGTGCTGATGAATTAATCTTTCATTAGCATCCCTTCATCATCAATCATTAACTCCTCTCCTCTGCCTGTCACCACCACCACCCGTCTGCTGCCCTCAATTGTTGCCCTGACCTTTTACTGAGTGTGTGTGTAATGCACCATTGACTTCATTTACAGTGGTGACTAATCTATCAATTAAAGTGTTCAAAAACTTAAATATAAACATCAGAAGCCTAAATGAGCCCAGATGAGTGGTTAGTAACACTGGTTCTCTCAGAACAGTCACACTACAAGAAAGATGATTTAGAGAAAATCACATGACATCTTCCACACTCATGAATCATGGAGACAAGCAAAAAGGGGAATAATCAATTTTTCGACAACTAACCTGCCATTGTCCCGGCCAACACCCCACACCCGGATACTTGCGATTGGCTGAGAGTGAAGCACACTGCGGTCCATGGGGTCGACCAAGTTCAACATATTATTTTCCAGCAGCAGGTACATGTCCTTCCCCTGACACACACACACACAAAACACACACACAAATTCTTCAGATCTCATCACAAAAACATGCAATACTTATTTCCTGAAGCTCAAGGCATTGAAAACAAGAAGTCCTTTAAAGGTCAAGTGCTTTCTTTTACTTGCCTATGAAGTGCATAAGTCTGTGTGTGTGTGTGTGTGTGTGTGTGTGTGTGTGTGTGTGTGTGTGTGTGTCTCTAAATAAATGATCAAACCTGAAAAAGAGGGAGTGGGAGATGAAAGGTTATTGAAAAAGGGATGAAGCTCTCTCTTCCTCTCTGTTCTGTCGCTTCACATTAAACACAACCACTGCATAGAGGGAATGACTTCATAACATTGCTCCACTTTCCTCTCTTCATTCTCCCCTCCTCCCTCCATCTTTTGACACACATTTCAGAAGACTGTTAGCCCTCCCTAACTTCTCTTTGTCTTTGCTCCACCCTTATCTTTTAATTCATTTTCCTGAAATTCCAAGTACTCCTCCTCTCCAAAACTTGTACTTCCAACAAGTATGCACCCTTTATTTTACACTTAAAACAAATAGAGAATACACCATATGACTACACTCTCTTCCTCACCTCTCCCCAGATGCCGACAGTGTCTCGGATGTCATTCTTGCAGTAGGACAGCTGTCGGATGCAGTTGTTAACAGCAACACTGCTCTTCCCAGGAGCCAAGTCCTCCTCAGCCATCTCCACCCATCCCAGAGAGCGCACTGCAAAACACTGCACACAGAGACAATCAAAGTGATAACACTGTTACAGACACAGTACAGTTCTTACAGACATATGACGACTTTTTTGTCAGACTGACCTGCAGGTTTTTGTTTTAGGCTCTAATAAAGCTTCAGGATAATTTTTTAGCAGACTTAAAACTGCAAAGCCATTGTGTTTAAAATGATGAACTGTTGGAAAACATAGATGAACAGGGACAACAAAGTATGTTGGTAGATAAGAAGAGACCAAGAGATGGGAAAGACCAATTCATCTGTCCTCATCAAGTATTTATTTGATTTCAGCATTCCATTCAGAAAGTACTCTGCAGACCACAGAGACCCACGAAGAAAGAGGGAAAGACAGAGGTGACAGACAGTAAATAAAGGGAGTCACTATCACGCTAAGCAAAGGCATCATAGTCTGTTGAGGGAAAACTTGTTCACATGTAGATCAAATATTCATATCAAACAGAGCGAAGTCTGCATGCATGTACTGCATATATGCATGAAGTATTTGAGTTGTGTGAGCAGTGCTAGGACACAGCACTGTTTTTTTCTCAACTATTTTTCGCAGCAGGACAGACAGTGCCATGATGTCTTCAACATGGGGATGTTTATCCTGTTGACTTGAAGCTGAGTGGGAGCTGATGAGTATCTGGCTATCACAAACACAGATAACACACAAGGATTCATACATATGTGCAGACTCTGCACACAGTAACTCCCACAGTGCATCTCTCCATGTTGCCAGGAGTCTGGTAAAAGTTGTGTCACAGATGCAGACCAGCAGGTGGTAGCAGCTACATGACACATAAACTGTCACATCCACCCAGTATGTTGCTGGATTTTTATACTAATATTTAAGTTTTGTTTAGTTGAATAGCTGATGTGTGTGTACTACAGTTATTTGCTCAGTTCTGAACACCTTGATAGATAGAAATTGTTGTTGAGTAAGGTCTAGCTTGTATTTACCTCCCTTACTACATAGTTAAGTCAATCCAATCTTGATACTGCCATGAGCTATTTGCTGCATGTGTGTGCGTGTGGTGGGTGCGATTGTATGTGTGCTCCCGGACCATATGCCCTGACTGTAGGTCTGTGTTTCTGTCTGGTATTCATCACAGCGTCACTGTTGCTACAGATTGTGAATTTCTGCCAGACAAACACACAGAGGGAAACAGACACTAGGACAGCCAAATCAGCACCACGCCATCAAGCTGAATGTTGGCTTTCAACTCTAATCTGCAATGCTCTAGATGTATTCAGCCATCCGTGAGAGCAGCAAACACACCTTGGTATGTATTTTGTTACAATCTGCAGCAGTTTGTGGCAGAATATTTATGGGATCAAATAAATAATTAATATATTTTTCCGTTCAATTAGTAGGATTTTAAATGAAGGTATACCCTATGCTGACATTTGCTGGTAACAGTACTGGCTAAATGGGCATGGCATTCTGCTGATAAAGACATTGCACTGAACCCTCATTAAAACTTTAAATGTCTAATTTCACTCTGAAGCTTTGAATGTTGGTAATTGATGCACCAATGTGCAGCATTCAAATGTATTTCTCAGTCTCACCACTTGGAGGCAGTATTGTTTATATATACCTTCACTCAGATGACAGCAAAGAAAGCCACTGTTATAAACACATAGGATAAACATAAACACCAGCAGTAAACAAACAGGCTTAAACATCAACAGAACTTACACACACAGCATCAAGGCCAGAAGCCATATGTGCTGGAAATGTTGATTATATTCTACAGTGTTTAAAGTAGGATTAGATAACACATAAATGGAGTCTGAAGTCTGGAGGAGGAAACTTTAGATTCTGCAAAGTAACAGCCACATGTACATATATATATATGCTTTTTTTTTTTTTTTACAGTCTTTTACAGTCTAAGAGAACACAAAGAAGTCACAATGCAATAGGCTTCTGATAAATAAATTCTAAAATTAATTTTTAAACTATTTATACATTTGAAAAAATAATACATGTAAATGTTTTCTTAACAGATACATTGCAATAGCTGCAGTACAAAGTGAATTATGACTTAATCTGTTTTGTGTCAAATACTACAAAGATGGACGTGCATCATGCAGGATTTGATATGAAGCTAGTGTAGAAAAAGGCTCCTCACCTTTGCTTCTGGGTCACTGTTGACACTGCTGGACTCCTCTTCTTCCACTACAGGACGGTTCCTGAAAAAAAGGTTAGAAAATGTAGGAGTTAAACAATTAGCAGTATGCCATCATTACCATTGCAACCACTAGCTTCTTTACAAGCACTGTTCCAGTCCTGCATGTGAAGGCTACAGGCAGTCATTACACTAACAGAGAACATGGAGGCATTTCCTGAGCACAAGAACTAACTTCCTGCTTTGTCTGAGCTAATTTAACTCTGACACTGATTTAACACAAGATTAGACAAACTAAGTAGAAAAACCCAGTGGAGAGACAGATACAGGAGAGAAGACAAAGAACGGAAAATAGCTTGCAAACATTCATGCACAGAGGTAGTTTGATATTTGTGTCTGCTTCTGTGTGAGTCTATACAGGTATTTCACCTTAGCTTGAGTGATGCATAGCGAAGTGTGGCACCCTCAAACTCCTTCAGACTGGGGTCAGGGTTCACTGTGGCAGCCTGCAGGTCCTGGTACACACAGGTGACATCATCAGGGTGTGCAAAATGACATCAAAATAAACCCCACATCTTTGGCCAACACGCAACCAACCTTAAAGCCCATCTCACACTTGTAACCTGTAATAGTGTCTGATGAAATTCGCTAGGTTTGGCAGTGATCATTCCCACACACAGGTCTCCTATATGAAGAAAAGGTCTGGTCCCACAGGACATAACAATTCCAAACAGATAAGAGCCTTGTTGTCTCCAATACCTGGTTTTATTTTTAGGTCCTTTATATTTGCCAGGTAATGCAGCTGAAAGTGATCTAAATGTGTTTTGATAACTTTTTATTAATGCAAGAGGATATCAAATAAACACAGTTTCAAAATAGCCTGTGAATTTAGTTCTGTTTCGAATACATTTTCAGATGCTGAAACTATTATATAATAATTCATTATATTTCCTAGTATCTTTATGATTGAATTTCTTAGTGTGTATATCACCATATGTTACATCTCTCCCAAAAGAATTGTATGCTTTTCCTGGGAATGAAAAACTCACATTGGCTCATGTTCCAACACAACACTGCCATGACACACACAGGTTACAAGGCATGTGGGAGAAGGGCTAATAAGACACAAACCTGGCAGAAACCAAATGTAAATATTTTGACCCCACAGAGAATATGCCAGCATGCATCCAAGTGTAGGCAGAATAGCCTTGCTGGATGGAGAGATGGGGTTGGTGTGTTATGTGTAATGGGGCATGCTGCACATAGGAGAGAAAGTTAACATGTACATGTTCACACACTTGTGTGGGCAAACACATTCAGATCTGTGCCAGTGGGAAGGAAAGATGACAATTTTTTAGCCACATGAGTAAAGAAAGGAACAACTTGTTGAGTGTGTTGCTACAGTCAAATAACAGAGATGTTTTAATATCAGGCATGACAAAATGCTGTGGTTGCTGCAGTTACATTTATGTTGAAGCATCAGCCACACATGCTTTTGCCCAAGCAGTGAATTTCTAGCACAGAATGCATAAATGCACACACTCAAAGAGTGGGTGAAGATAGGCCGTGACCAAGACCCATTGCCGTTGAGTGCAGTATACTTGCCTTCCACACTTCACTATCAATCTTTCCTCCAAAATCACTCCACGCCTGTTTCTACATACAGCGTTAAAACACACACGTACACACATAGTGGTGGGGCAAAGATTGGGGGTCAAAGGTGGGAGGGGAGCGAGGGAAGAAAAGACAGAACAAGGCTGTTAGCTAACTAACTCACTCCACACTAAGTGCCTGTTGCAATAAGGAGCGACCCAGTAAAACATTTCTTAAATGAAACGCTGTCAATCAAGACGTCAACATGTTTTCTCAAATGTTTCTTGCTCCCATTGAACATTCACCTCCATACTGAGAATCTATTGATTCTTGATTAGTAGAATACGCTTCGAACAATACAGACATAGAGTAGAGACAGTGCGTATTAGGACAGTGACTTTTTCTGTTGTTTTCCCATCTTTACTACAGAAAGATGGATCTGAAATGGACGTAATGTTCAGCTTCTAATTCCAATTCAATTATGTGCCAAGTCAGCAAAAAGATGAGAAACATGTAAGAATATCACAGGAAGGAAATCCAGTAAAAAAAGTAAGTTAAAAAAACAAACTAAATGTAACAGTAGAGTACAGAATACATACAAAGAAACATGTAAGTAGCCATAGAGTGAAGTTATAAACCTAATGCTGGTTAGTGTCAGTGTTTGTTATGTTACATATAAAACTGTATATGTCCATGAATTCACACACTCAGTCTTGTCTCCTGAGCGCATAAGGAACCACTTTACCCCCGCCATCAAAGTTTTACTTCAAACCAAATGCACTGAAATACAGAATGATGTTACTGTCCAAATACTTATCACTGCACCACATGTGATACAAGTTGACATACATTTACAGCAATATACATACATACAGATGCTGTGGCTATCATTTTTCTATGTGCACCACACACACACATTTACACAAAGAACGATATTAAGCTCAACTCAATGCTATTGAGCCAAAAGAGAAGAAGAAGAGTGGTGGGTGAGGAAGGGAAGAGAGCATGGGAAAGTTTTTAAGCAACCTACCTTGTCCTCATTTTCATGATGCTGAGAGCGGGACTCTTGATCTGGCATCCCCTGTAGAGATGTGGAACGAGGCTGAGCAGAGAAAGAGAGGGACACAGAGAGAGATGAAGCATTTAAAAAATGATTAAAAAACTTTGGAGTGAGAATACAGAGGACATGCTACTGCCACCATGTTTGTCTGTCTGCCATTTTGGCTCTGGACTCACTGGCTAATAATGTAGGAGTCTGCAGGTCAGTTGTTGAAGATAGATGTGCTAGATTGAGATTCTGGCACATCTATCTGTCAACATCAGTCCATTCTCACTGGATCAATATTTTATCTACATCACGCTCCTCTCTATCATTCTCCTTTCCTCTCTCTGTTTCCGCCCATCATTCTGCACGATTGACTGACTGATTGACTGAGTGCTCCTGCTTTCCTGTATTCTGTTGCTAGACTGGAATATTCACGGTCCTTTCTCTGTCTCACTCTCTTTACCCGGCTGTCTTTTCCCATGTTTCTGCCAATCCTTCACTACTCTCAGTCAAGACTACACAAAAACAGATACACAATCAGTACAAGTACAATGAAACATAAAGAAGTGTTTGTTGGTAACTTACAAAGTAGCAGCTGTTGACAAATCCACATGTGGTGAGGGTGGACTCGTGAGTGGAGAGAGGCTCCACTGAGCTGTCAGAGGTGGTGCTGCCTGAACGAGTTGACGCCCTGAAGAAGATCTCTGCCTGGCACGACTACATGTACACACACACAGGCACACAAATGCACAATTATGAGAAAATGCTGTATTTAATACGTCTTCGTTGGGGCGTATTGTTGTTGACTCAGAGACAGACATTAGTGGCTATTCAGGGATTAAGGAAATGGCTAAGTTCCCTTGTTGAGACTAATACAGAGCTTTGGGTCCCAAGGTCAGGAAACACCTTCTGAAGGAGTAACACATGGGGTACTGGGCATAGAAATCACTCAAAAATCATCACATGACAGTCTTTGTGGCATGACTAATTGCAGTGTATTTCAAAATACAATTTATGACGCCAGTTCTTATTATAATACTCCAGATTTTTTAACAGAAAACCAGAATAGCAATAAGCTTCTGAGATCATGGAGATAATGATACTCTCAGAAGAAGAGTACTGAGCTCTTAATGGATTTCCAACATAGACTCATTTACCACTTTATTAGGCATCAGGCAGGAACCTAGCTAAAACTAATACAGTCTAATGTAAACTGTCCTGACTCAATCCTGTTTAAAATGTTCTTAATTATTTTGCCTACTCAGTGATATAAATTGGCTAAACAAAATAAAAGAACCTCTTTTGTCAGTATAATGCAATACAATTCAGCAGCATCACAAACTCCAGCCTCCAACATGATCATAAGGTGAATCAACACCTCTCTCAACAGTTTCAATAAGAACTGAAAATTATAACCTTGATAAAGATTTATTACAGGCCTGTTATATCAGACTACATTATCATTAGCTAGGTGTACCTAACAATCTGGCAACTGAGCGTACAATATCCACATGTATAATTATTATTCTAACATAAATTTTCTGCTGTGTTCTTTTGTTTATTGGCGTTCATCAGAAGCATCAAATAAACTGTATAATCTTTACAAGCATGGCATTTCCAACTGCAGTAATGAGTTAAAAAGACATAATCTCAACTAATAAGGGGATTTTAATTTTCAACTTAATTGCATTGCAGTAATAAGACAATATTAGTTATTAGTTATTCATATTTGCCCATTCAACATGTTTACCTTTAAATCTGAGTTTGACATTCTATTTGTGTTAATTAGTGTTCAAACTGCGTTTGTGCTGGTTTATCATTATTTGTCTGCTGCAGCCTATTGGCTTGTCAGATGGCAGCGCTGTAATTTAGGCCCAAAATGCAATTTTGCATAAACTGAAAATTTGGGTTTGAACCCAGAATTGCCACTTGCGGCTAGATTTTAAAAATGTGACTTCATCATTTATTTCCATTGTTCCTCAGCATCTCTTTATATTGTGGATTGATTGTCTTCAGACTTTACTCCAACCGCAATTCAAGCCCGACCACATCCAGAAAGACTGACATCATCTAAACCTCAATTAAACAGAAGAATTTCAAATGCAACCAACGTTAACTGACAGTTAAAACAAGAGATAAAAGACATCAAATGTGCAAGTGCGTCAGTTTATTGTTCTGTCACTCACCTCATGGTCAGGAGTAGGTGAGGGGCTGAGTGAGCCCAGGGAGTGTTTACGTGGTGTGGAGGCTGTGTGGTCGCCCAGGGCCTGGGACTCTGTCTGTCCAGGGGGTGCTGGGCGGGTGGCAGGCCTCTCCCACTGGGTGGTGCCTGTAGGAATGTGCCAGTAGTAGATACCGGCCATGTCTGTGATCTTCTTCCATCCTGGAGGCAGGTCAGGGTCTGTCTGGAATGACTGCTCACTCCAGATATCTGGTGGTCAAACAAACACATTTATTGTTTATTGATGTCAATGGGAAAGTCTCTGTAACTGCACACAAACTAAATAGACTTTTTCTTTTATATGATCAAAGTGTTAAATGGAAGTTAACCCTCCCACACATATAATGAACAATATCAGCAGCTGACTGGGGTTACCAGAATCTGCTGCAGCTGTTGTTTAACAGCCGTGTCTTTCCACAGATAACAACTGAGTAAAACATGTTAACAACTGTTGTTGCGTTTGTACAACACGCCCACACCCACATGCAGCTTAAACATTTTCAAATAAATCATATCACACAAGCAAATCACAACTCCCAAATAAATACACTGAAACATACAGTCTATGATGCAGACGCAAGCATTCCTCTGATATTTAGAACATTTATACAGATGTCAGATGCAGTCTCAATAAGCGAGCTCCAAGCAGAATTTATATGGTTTATTTAACATGACAAAAATGAGGACTCTTGCCCTCAGAATTGTATTAGCTTCGTATCTGAACCCAGTATCATACGACTCTCCTCCCTCATTACTATGCATGTATGATCCATTGGAGGTTGTTTATTGTATTATTTTGTTTTAATCTGCTCATAAATCAGAAGTTATGTCCTAAATACAAGACTGATAATCTAGAAATGGGTGGATCACCAGCTGTCTGTAATGATGCCACAAGTCAGATTGCCTCACATATTGATGGTGGATTTGTTGTCAGCACACATGCTATAGACAGAGGTCAAAGAGACTTCTCTTGAAGACCACTAACACTGAAATCAAACAATGGATAGGGAAATTATTTAAGGGGGCAACAAAACCAGAGTCAGGCTAAAATGAGAGATCAAATAATTTGTTTCATGTCTTTTCAATAAGATCAATAAGTACCAGGTCTGCAACAGTAAATGTTGTTTATAATAAGTCAGCCTCCCTTAATGAATTTGACTCCAGCTCTTCTTTTTCACATCTACTTATGGCTTCTGTGCATTACAACATTAGTTACACATTGCCAGTGAGGGAAGCATTAGTGTTGCAAACTCAATTGAAACTTTATGTTTCACTTGACAAAGTTTGTATTTTCAACACAGTTACTAACTGTATACGCAAACATTCCAAATTTGAAAGCCAGGAAAATTCAATCAAGTGAGGTTGACTCATTTAGATGTACTGGCTCAGTTCCTATGGACTCATATAAAATTTAAACTTCCCTTCTCTAACAGGAGACAGCAGCGGTATATAGAGCAGATGGCTGTTACCATAATTTATTGGACAGTGATACACGTAGAGGAAATACAGCAGTTACCTTGAAAACAGCCACACACACACACACACACACACACACACACACACACACACACACACTTTGGATCTAAATGTCATCTGAAGGTTGAAGGTTGCAGTTTCCTGACAATCAAGCCAGCTGTTGCACACATACACATGCAGAACTATTGATGGCATCTTCATGTGTGTGAACTTGATGTAGTAGCAGAGGTAGTAAAGATGATCTCAAACTGCATTAGGTGGTGTTGCAACTCATAAAGGTTATATAAGCTCTGAAGGACTGGTCAGTTGATGCTGTGTGCATTTGTGTGTAGTTGTGTGTATCTCTGTGTGTGATTGCACAAAGAGTTCTCGAACTGCTGACCATGCTGATGAAACACAGCCCATGGGCCTGTCGCCACGACAGAAGGCCATATGTCATTGTGACGACTGGGCCGATCCAGATTGAGATGGAATTCAAACACACACACATAAACACAAAGACATGCGGGGGTAAGTTATTTTAATAGACTTTATAGAGTTTATTTAATGGACCAGAAATCAACCACAAAACTTGGCAAAATGCACACATATGTTCATGGCACGAGCAGACATCCCTTGGGGCTTAAGACTGTGCTTTAGAGCAAGGAGCTGGGAAGCAGTGCCTTCTGGGAGTTGCAGTATTTTATGAGCAAAAAAATTAGGTCAGAGCCAATAAAACTACATCAGAGTGAACCTGAGTGTCTCTGCTGTGAACGAGGGGGAAGATGGTGACTCAGAGAATGGGTGCTAGTGTGAGATGAACAGAGGACTGGCTGGGGATTAAAGCATGTACGTACACAAGAGAAGAGAAAGAAAAGGAGAGAATGGGGGAGAGAGGGAGGGAGAGAGAGAGAGGGGAAATCTGCCTGACTTGGCTTGGCTTGCGTGGTATATCATGCCTCAAAGTTAGTAGTGTCAACCTCTGCAAGAGCTGTGGCAAATGTGGGACTGGAAAGGAAAGCTTAAGCATGCTAAGACAGAGGCAACCAACTCGGGTGCACCTATGCAGCTTATGTGAAGGTGTCAGAGAGGAGCTACGTAGCAGTTAGCCTATGATTGCCTCGGTTAGCATGCAGCTCCTTGCCAGAGCAGAGTTAGGAAGAGGGGGAGGGGAGAGCAGTGAAATTCTGAAGCAAAACACACACATACACACGTTATCTCTGGCAAACGACATCATAGACACACACACACACACACACTACCATGACCAGACTGATGCACACACACATACGTAGAAATACAGCATGCACAGACCGCAGATTCCTATGTTGGATATGTAGAAAACGATGCCATTACAGTGACAAACTTCATCCCCGTGGAGGAGACACACACATAAACCCATGCTTGTGCACACACACAGATAGACACAGTCAGACACCGTTCAAACTCTAACCCCACTCTAACCCTGCGACAGATGCACCTACCCTCGTAATTGACAATCACAATGGCCAGCATGTAGTCTTTCCCCAGCATCATAGTTAGCTAGCTGCCTCTCATACAGCAAAAGCCAGTGCTGTGACCACAGAGAAAACCCCAGACAGAGATTGAAAGAGAGAGAGAGGAGAGAGGGGGGGACACTGCAAGAGAGGGGGTGAGGAGAAAAAGAGCGAGTGTGAGAGAGAGAGAGAGACAGAGAGAGAGAGAGAGAGGGACATGGAGACACATTGAGGCAGAGAGGCAGGGAGAGCATGACGTGAAAAGAGAGGCAGAGAGAAGTGGGGGAGAAAAGAGTGAATGAGAGGGGAGTGCAAGCCGGAACAGAGAGAGATAGAGAGATGGAGGTTGTGTATCCCCTGCAGCTGAGCTATGGTTGCTGCTGTTGTCTCTCCTTCCTCTATCTGGAGCATCAACAACGTCAACAGCTGAAATAAGCCTGCCCTCCCTTTCCTGCCCTAAAACAAACATACACACAGGCACATGGAAACAAACGGAAAATTTGGCACACTCTTCTTCTCTTCTCTTCTTCATATGTCTATATTTATCACTTTCTCCCTCCTTCCCTCCTTCCCTGTAGCCTCTCTTGGTTGTCCTGGCAACCCACAAATCATCTTTCATTCAGTATCATATCCAGTGGAGGTGCCATGAGGAGGAGGAGCAGAGAGGGTGGGAGACGTACAGTAGGGCTGATAAAGGAAGAAAAAAATGCAAAGAACAGGACTTTGATATACTGTGGGTTGAAAGATTAAGTGTGTGACATCTGACTGACAAAGAAAAAAAAACAGGACTACATGTAGCTGTACTGCACTTATCCACATTCAACTCCTCTCCAAGCAAGTGTTACAATGCATGTTGCTGTGTGAGAATGCAAAGGACCTCTTTCAATGACCTTCCTCAACTCTGAATGTGCTATCTGTGTGAAAGCAGTGTCATACTGGCCCACTAACCCACAACATCCACAGAGGAATCTCACATGAACGTGGGAAAACAACAAGGCTTTGTCAATATCACCATTTAAGATAAGTAATATGTGTAAAAGCAAGTTTTTTAAAAGTGAGTAAACCTCTTCTGATGTGTCACATTGGATGTCACAAATGCATTAGATATCAGGGACGAGTAGAAAGCAGCAAGAAGGTCAGTGACAATGTTGAGGCTGTTATTTTTTTGTATCTTTTTGACTTCAGTCTCTGTTTTAAACTCAAACCAGACTAAATAATGTTGCCATTGCACTTTGTTCCTAAACTATAAAATAATAAATAAGTAAAGATCCTGGTCATTTATGCACCAACATCCAGAACTTCAACACTGGTACGTTTGTCCAGTGTGAGACAGCTTTATAGGAGAGAGTGAGAGAGACAGACAGGAGGGCACAGCAGTAAGGACGACTACATGTTAGATATTGATAAATTCAACATGAACGATGTCAGCATGATGCTTATCGACTCTTCAGCAAACCCTTGGAGGACAATACATCTTAACTAGAGACTGCAGCAACGCGAACGTCTATTTTTTGTCCCTTTTCCTTGACTCATCAATACACGCACGCACGCACGCACGCACGCACGCACGCACGCACGCACGCACGCACGCACGCACGCACGCACGCACGCACGCACGCACGCACGCAC